>JAOUZG010047196.1:9276739-9293321 GCA_026289955.1 Argiope argentata
GGGGGGGGGGGGGGGGGGGGGGGGGGGGGGGGGGGGGGGGGGAGGGATAGATAGATAGATAAGGAAATCATGGTAAAATTTGATATGTCTTCTACACACATAATTTTCAAGTAAATTGAAACTTTTTTCTAGAAAAAAGCATTTCAAACGTCTTCGCTTGATTATAGAATGTATCTTTCTCTCCCCCCTCCCAAATAAAAAGGACAGATGACTTGGACCTATTTTTTTATATTGCAATTTTTTTCAGTTTTAATATATAGTAAAGTAAATGTTATTGATAAAAAAATATTAGTGGGTAAATTCAAAATTTTATACTGCACATTTTAATCAAGATAATTTGTTGTACGTCATAGTGAAATATCTAGTTCATTGAAGTAAACTGTACAGATTTATAAGACATTGCAGAAAACAAGATTGAAACTGTTTCAGGAGGAAATGAAAAAAAGAAAGCTATTATTATTTTTTTAAATTTTTAATAATTCAATCAATTATATCGAATTATAGATAAAAAAAGGAATTTAGAAAAAATTCAAATCTTCTTCACATCGAAATTAAGCATCAATAATTAAGCATTATTTGCGGTTACCCAGTGATAATTGCTGTAATATTTTTCGAACAATTGGCCTAATATTCAGTATTAGACATATCTAATATTGAATAATTCCAAATAATTCTCAGTCTAGCATTCATCATTTCAAATGGAGCAGGATGAAATTCCAAATCCTACATTAATATTAAACCAAAAATTCATTATAATACGATGATTTTTTTCAAAATAAAAAATTCTTTTTCATTAGTTTGTTTTATTATTATTTTAAGATACATTTATTTGATTTCACCTAAAATAGCAAATATATAACGCGAATACATTTATTATTTCAGTTTATATTTGTCATTTACTGTCTGTTTCTGCATTCTAATGTCAAAACTTACCAAAATGAGATTCTAAAGAAATGGATTTTTTGTGTTCATTAATTCACTATCATGCTACTGATTCTAATAAATATTTAAATGAGTATTTAGTAAACAAGAAATAGATAAATTTATGTCATCGTGCAATTTCAAGTTAAAGCATCAAGAAAATACATGTAATAAATCGTACTTTATTGCATGCTGTATTACAATAAAATGCAGCATACAATAAAATATGATCAAGGAAAAAGACAAACGAACTACTATACAAAAGACAATTGTTGAATAAAATTGCTATTTATCCATGCTATCCAAAATTCTTCAATCTCTTTTAGTATTGTGCATTTTATCCAGCTAAGTATTAGTTTTAGAAGATGCTTCCATTAAAAAAATGCACTTTACTTCCTACATGTATTCGAATGAAAAAAATCAACTCCAACTCGAACGTCGTTTTATGAATAGCTGGGAAAAGGGTTTTCCTTTTTTATGTCCCCTGAAATCTAAATAGAATATTTCAGCTATTTTCGTACATTGCCTGTGGAGCAAACACGCATCACGATGGCGGGTAGGGGCGGAATTCGTTTCTAAAGACATATCTATGACACCCATTTTAGATATTACCATTCAACATTTTTGCCTTTCAGCCCGAAGTCGAGAATGTCACTCGCGTAACACTCCCAATTCAAATGCTAGCCGCAGAAACACTAATGCTTCGGGCATTCTTCCTATAAGGGGAAAAACGTGCATGGACATTGTGTGTTTAGTAAAAACTGATGCTTTTTTATGCGCCAGGAACTGATAGAGTTGTTTTATTATCTGCTACAAATGTCACAAAAAAATTCCCTCTCTGGTATGCGAGATTTCGACTTTTTCCCCCATTCTGAATTCTAGGGATAGAAATTTTCTAACTATTATTAGAAAGAAATGTTGTTCATTGTCATGTATTTCATTTCAGAATTGTTTGGAATGCATTGGAGGTAATTTTTTTAAGACTGTATGCAGACGCAAAAAATTCTATTATTATATACATGAATGATAAAATGTTAACATATTTTATAAAAATAACAGTTCTGTATCGATTTATTCTCTTTTCTGTATTAAAAACCTTACAATAAAAATGGCAATAACAAGTAATAAGAATTTTCAAATGTTTTGAGCGTTAATAGAAAATAAATAAGATAGCATCTCTAATTGTAGTGACACCTTAGTATTGTTCTTTTAGCAAACTTGCTATTTGTTTATTATATTCTCATGCATTTTAATGAAATAACCAACGTGTTAAACAATTAAGAATCGAAGAAATGAATTTTATTTAATCGGTGTCATTTTAACTATTTAGGGTTAAAATTAGAAAAGTGTATATACAACGAAATAAAAACAGAAGCAGAAATCTTATTTAGAAGCTAGAAGCTACTTACAGTAACATTTAGTGGATCTTGATTATCAAGAAAATTTCACAGAATGAGTAATAAATGCATATAAGTGCAAAACAGAAAACAGTAAAACGTGAGGCAAGATGACCAAGTCGCCAACTTAAACTGGAAGCATTAAAATGCATTACTTTTTCTGGTAATATTTACAATAATAAGGTATAAATAAATAGCAATCGTAAAAAGTGTATTATTTAATATAGTCATGTATAATAAAATAATAAAGAAAAAAATAAAGAAAATTATTCCTGCTAACCAGCGATATCTAGCATTTCTGAAAGTGAAAATTAGAACATTTCAGTAAAAATATATAAACACCATCTAGGAAACAAAACAAAAAAATGAATGCAGCGGCCTTTTTGCCAGGCACTGTGGAACGCTGTGAAGAAGGAAAGTAAATGTAATAGGAAGAGAAACGAAGTCATTCTTTATCTAGATCCAACAGTTTCCATTCCCTGTTCTCCCTTAACTAGGCACTCTATCCTTACCTTTGTGGTTTCTAAACTTGATGTAGAAAATGAGACAATGCATGCAAAATGTTTAATTGCTAATTTATTACATGAAAGATACATTATGTATCAATATCTCATCTTCTTCCGCAAATCTCGATTTTTTAATATACATTTCTTTTACGTTTCAAATATAAATTCAATAACTTCTTATAAATATAATCCAATTTTTTAGAAGTTCTAGTTCCCATTTTAGAAATAATTTGCACAAAATCAAACTTAATGAATAAGCATCTTATATAATTCAATCAATAAGATATGTTTTCAAACTTACATTCATGACAATCATTAATAAAAATTACGATTTTTTGTTCCCTGGAGCAAATTACAAAACAAAATCTATCTACAAAAACCAATATTACATGGTTAATATGATGGTTAATTCATAGTATGTCTCTCTGACGATGCAATACAATCCGTACAACGTATAGACATGCTGAGTATCAAAATATCGATCTGATCTTGGGGAATATTACACCACTCACAAAGAAAATCTTTCCAAAGTTTCAGTAGACATGTAGGAGATGGTTGACGAGCTGCAAATCATCGGCCAAGCATTTCCAACCGATGTTCAACTGGAATCAAGTCCAGTGAGAATGCTGGTCAGTCCATACGGGTGATATCGTTCTATCGAAGGCATTCGTTTACGGTTAAAGGTGAGGAGGGGCTTTATCATTCATAAACAGGAAATCTGCACCCATGTGCCCCAACTAAAAAATTTGCATGTTGTTCCAGAATGACGTCCCTATAGATTTGGCCTGTCATGGTTCCACTTTCAACATGCAGTTCAGTCATGGAACACAGAATATATCCTCCCCAAACAAGAAATTATGCACCGCTTTTAACGGTGTCGTTCCATGATGTTTTTTGGTGGTAACGGATACCTGGCACAGTCTGCTGAGAATCCGGTGAGATTGAAACCTAAACCTGGACTCGTCTGAAAACATCACACAAGCCCACTGTTGCGGTGTCCACAATACATGCCCTTTACTCCAGGTTAACCGCAGGGAACAATGAGTTGCAGTAAGTGGAACACATTTGACAGGTCTACGAGCATATAGACCAATTTGCCCTAAGCATCTGTACACGGTGTGTCTCGAAACTGTCTTACCAGAGCCTGAAAAAAGCTGACGGGACACATCTGATACTGAGCTCCGTCTGTTATTTTGGCAGTAACTGGGAAATACCAATCGTCATTCGGCGTTTTAACTCCAGGTTGACCTGTTCTATAACGTCTACTCACGTTACCATAATCGTGGAATCGGTGCCAAAGCTTGGAGATAACACTCTGGTATATTCCAAGTTCCTCTGATAGTTCCAGCTGGGTACGCCCACATTCCAGACGGTCGATAATTCTACTACGTAAAAAAATCATACAAATGCGTCCTTTGTGTCATAACTGTTCTTTGACTGTATTCCTTATACTTACACTCCCGTCATTGTGACGTACTATCGATGTCATCTGGTGCATTATTGCAACTAACATATTATTTTTGAAGATGTATGTAGTCATTTTAAGGGTGATATATGGTTTTTAGAGTTCGATTTCCGCATGACTAAAAATTATCTTTAATTTATGTATATGAGCGCAAATTGCTAGCTGTTTAAGCCCTACACAATTTTAAATCATTAAAATATATTGCCTTTACAGAAATAAAATCTATTTCATGTTAACAGCAGTTACCTTAAAATCAATAATATTATCCAAATGCATTTTATAAGAAACGTTTTAACATGCCATTATCTCTCTTCCCTTTAACCGTTTTAGTTTCATCATAAATTAGAGCTATTAGCGAAAGTGATAACAAAATGATAGGAATTAATCGCTAGTTTCATCCATCACCTACCTATTTGACAAGTATAGTAAGGAAATAAATTAAGACGAAGAAAGAGTTTTTTTAAAGTTATTCTTAAGACAATCTTTCAGATAAAAAATTATGCACTTAGTGTCCTTCTTCCGTCTTCGTAAATGGCTGTTATCCAACCAATACTTTAAACTCTTTAAAAAATAAAACTGGCCTTTTATTTAATGTAATTTGCATGATTTCAAGAAAATTTTATTAAAATGTATTACCTGTTTTTTTTAACTCAATCCTATTACATGAAACACTTTCATGTGGTTTCAGAATTTTCGTTGTTTTCCATTTACTTATGTATTGAGTAATTAAAATATAATAATGATTAACAAATTAGAAGATAGAAATTTCTTAATGTGTTATAATTACTTAACTAGGTGATATGAACGTGTATGAATTGTTTTCCTTTCCAAAATTCATTTCCAAGAAACAAGCTAGAATAGATTAATTTCTAATATCTAAATCTCTTTGATAACTCTAGTATATTCTCCAGCTTCTGATATATGACCAAAGTTATTTTGAAAGGTGAAAATGTTGGATAAACACCACTTTAACCTCTCTAGTGCATGATATTTATAATCGAATGTTAACCAATTATCTATCTTTATCTTCTTGATATCTTGATGGTTTTTATTCTAAAATATTTGGCGAATGGATGTGGAAATCTCGTTTACAAAGACAACTTAATTGCAAACTTTCGAATGCTTTAATGAAACTGAAATACCATAATACCATACCATAATAAATTTAATTGGTTTAATCAAAAAGCAAAATACGTAAATATTTAATTTTAGTTATTATGTTTTGCATTTAATCATATAAATATATAGAATTGAACTAATCACTTACTTCTATATGAACAAAATTTAAAATTATAGCATTAAATTAATCAGCCAATTCTATATGAAACACAATTTAATATTATAGAATCAAATTGTTCATTTCATTCCATATGAACTACAATTTAAAATTATTGAATTAAATTAATCATTTAATTCTATATGAGGTACATTTTAAAATTATAGAATTAATTTAAGCATTTAATTCTATATGAACCTTAATTTAAAATTATAGAACTGAATTAATCATTTAATTCTATATGAACCACAATTTATAAAATTAATGTAGCATATGCCCGTAGATAACCCTTAAGACATTTCCACTTAACAATATAATGTACTTTATATTCAATATAATGTCCAATCACAGAATAGAAAAAGGTGATTGACATTCCAACACAGTGCGATGCTTAATTAATTATAGATTGTTCAGCATCGCACTAAATGCAAATTGTTTATATGAACGTTCCGTTTACTTTTGGGTTTCAAGTAAGCATCATTAACTAAGATAATTGTATATTTTCTCATTCCGAAAATTTGTTAGTAGTCAAATTCTTTAACATTTTATTAAAGAAACACACAACTTAAACTCATATATTAAATAAATGGTTTAAAATCAGACATACTATCATTTCCAAGAGCATTGACTTATAACATTCTTGCCATTACAACATTCAGTAGTGATAAAAGTCAAATAGCTTTTGTATCTGAATTAGGAAGAAAAGAGGTATTTGTTAGAACATTTTAATCTAAAAATAAATCGAATAAAACCATACTTTGTAGAAGACATTTGAGCTAGAGATTTGCATTTTAAATACCAGGTGTGAATTGAAATCAGTTTAATGGTCGTAATGTATTTGTGACACCAAGTGGTTATCAAAGGTGCCGTCTTCTGACCTTACATTCTCAAAAAAATCTTCAAATGCGATGTTAATATAATAAATCAATTATAGACGATAGATAAATGTTTTTTAAAGATTTTTTTACCTCACCAATTTTAATTTCTGTGTACAATTACAAAATAATTCCGACGGGAAGATTTCATTAATCTTTCAAATAAAACCTAAACATCTATTTGACACTTAACGGACAAGTCACGTCTGAATTTTCAGTTGTGACTTTTTATGACTGCCTCACACCAATTTACGTTTATGCTTGAATTTTTAGTACGTTACCTTAGATTTTCCTTTTCAGAACAATTTGCTTTTTTCCTTGGTGCTTTTAGTATTTGTTTACTGATTCTGCTGGGCATTTTTCCCTTTTAGGTAGTATTTTTCAATTATTATCTCAAAAGAAAAAATGGCAAAACGGATTTTAATTTTAGTTATTTTAACGTCCCGTTAAAGCAACACTTGGGCTCTTCTGGAACGGATTTCATAATTTTTAACTGCGGTCAGATGACGAGGAAGACTTCTGACCGGACCAGGTACCACTACCCAGTAGAAAGTACGGTAGAGTATTCTGGGGAAGAAGAGGAGATTTATGTGAATAACTTAGTCGATATAGAAAGTGATAATGAAGTAGAGAATTTTAATGAAGAAAGTTGTATTTTTAGTCATGGGAGTAGTTTTGTTTCCCCAAGGGAAAAAAATATAACGGTTACTGTATTAAGAAAATGAATTTGACAATAGTGCCTTGAATGCAGATTAATTGGAGCCTTGAGATAAATTAATGTCTATAGAGACTTTGCTTGTTTCTTATTTTACTTGATGCCCGAAAACCGATAAAAGCAGAGTAGATTCAAGTCCATCCGTTAAGTATTAATAAATATGAAAAAGAAATAAAAAATTAGAAGAACAAATAAGTATAGTATTTATAAAGATTATATTTTTATAAAATACTAAGATTTGTAATTTCACGATACCTATTGATACTTATCTTTCTAAAAATCAAAGGTTTTTGCAATTGAACAGAATAATAAATTATAGTATGTTACATAGTCCGTATACATGTTGGATGCTGTACATATGAATTTGTCTTAGCCACAATGTTCTCCAAGTCGAAACAATATCACTGGTGGGTATTGGATCAAAGGTGATCGTTTTTATGATTCTTGTCTAAATTACGCTCTGGGGATGAGTGAATGAAATTTGATCAATAAAAATGACTGTGAAGCATAAGTAGCTAATAAGTACTCTTGGAAATGGATAGCGCTACTTAAACAAGAGACGCTAAAACTTGGCTTGAATCACTGACTTCGCCTTTGACGAGTGCCATAAGCAACGACTGTTACATAGAAAGAATGATGTATTTTCACTTAAAAAAGTGTAAGAATCAATATTGTTTTAATAAATGATCCTCCTATAAATACAAATAAAACAGATTGAAGGAAGTAGGTAATTGATTTTAAAAAGGCTATATTATTGATATTTTTCAAGAAAAGCATCTATTTAGTAGTCGAAAAACATTTGATGAATTCAATTTGAAAAGTTCCTTTTAAGGATGAGAGAAATTCTTTAATAAGAATTGGTTAATCAAACATAAGACTCAGTTTTGTGAGTCAGAAGCTAGAAAGGAGATAAAACGCATTGAATTAATAATAAAGGAATGAGCATTTGGAGGGGCTATTGTCAGTTCAAGCCTTGAGTTAGAGATATTTCTCTAGATTTCTTCAACATGCAAGATGAAGACATTCGATTGGCATTCCTGTGTTCTGAAGATCCCCATTTTTAATTGCAATTCTTTAACCAGCAATCTTTTAATCCTAAGATGTTTCTATATTTCACAAAAAAAAGGTATTGTACAAGTATCTTAACAATTAGCTTCAGAGAAAAAAAATATATGGAAATCTACAATATCAGGCACTCTTCTAAAAGTATAATTTGTAGTAATGATATTGAAAAACTGAAAAGAAAAAGAATCGAGATTGAAAACGCAATAATCACTTATTAGACCTCAAGATCACTCATTGTGGTACTTATGTCACTAGATGGTTGAGAATCTCGTTAATCTACTTAATGTCACTGGAGGCATCTATCAACGAGTTTGTCCGCGACTTAAGCGTGTAACTTTCGATCACTCCACATCATGCCAATGGAAAAAAGGCACTTCACTCCTGTCCATTTTTTCGTTCATCCACTCTAGCCAGTTATTCACGATTACTTTATGTAAATTTCACTCTAAGCCCCTTGATGAACCCCTAGCTTAAATAAGCATCCCCTTATCCATGCAATCGAAGCTTTTGTTTCCCCAACCTCATTAAATGAGTGTTCACTCAAAATGCAAGATAAAAAAAAATAGGATAGGGAGGATATAAGTATGGAGTGGGTATCCAAACTTCCATTCCATGCCATGCCAATTATGATTGGCAGAGGATTTCAGAGTGGCATCCATTCGCATGTTATGGAGTGATAATTAACGCTACGCTTTAGACTATGATAGATACTGACATTGTTTCGAAGATTGACTGTCTTGGTATTTACTATGTTATGGTTTGGAAAAAGAAAAAAAAAAGTGGCTTTTATTAAATTTTCTATTACTATTCCTCAAACATATAATGCTTTCCGAATAATGTAAAACGATAATTTATTTTATGCCTTTAAAATCTTTCGTCTTTTTTTAAATATTCTTTCTTTTTGATTTTTGATACTATCTATCATTCCATTGATTTATGATGATTTCTTTTTTCTCATATAATTCTCTGCGGATTTAAGATGCGCAGTCATTTGATCGCAAATGCTCCCAATCCATAAATACATGAATGTTAGCCTGCGGCGTCTGATCAGTTCAATTTAATAAACTGCTAAAAGTTCTTCAAAAAGTAGAGCAATAAATTTAATTTTCTTCCGGAACTTCCTAGATAAAGAAGGAATCGTGTAAATGATTGAGGGATTTTTGAGATAAAATTTTCAAAAATAAAAAACCTGTGATCACAATCGCTAACCGTAATTCATCTTTATCTTTTCGAGCTATTACTAAAATGGTAAAATATTCAGGGAGATTCAATATAAGAAATTTGAATAAAAGCATTAAATTCACTCTTATTTTTGAAGAAAACGAAATCTATTCAGTAACAATATATGCAGAAAACTTCATGAAATACATTTAAACTTTTCTAATGATAATATTTTTTTAACTGAAAATTGTTAAAAATCATTATATGGATTGAAGACATTCGTCAGATTTGCTTTAAAGGGCCCTAGGCAAAACTTGAACAATTTGTGCTTTTGTTCTGACTTTTAAAGGGCAAATTTCTCCATGTATATAGATTGTGCTATTATTCACTTTCAAGGCCTCTCCGACCAGCCCGGATACACTCAGAATAAACCAAAAAAATGAATGACAGACTGCCGCACAGCAAAACAGGCTGGAACTGTGCATGAATCCTAAGGGTCATCACTGGCCAAGGTAAAACCCTTCCCGTCGGAAGTACGTCTCGTCATCGAAGGGAGAAACCTATCCCCACCTATTAGTGTACCCTCCAGGGTGGCGAGATCCAGCCACCATACCGGAGGCATCTCATCCTCTTTTCGAGGTACCCCCCCCCCCGGAGAGATTGACTTTCAGAGTAAATCATCTGGCCAGCGATTAATAATAACCTTATTCTGGTCACCACGTGGAGAACTAATATGAACATTTCAAACTAGAAAAATAACAACAGAACATAAAAAATGAAATGTATTATTCCTATAAATCTAAATTGTCAAGAAATAGACAACCATGAATTTTCTTGATAGGGAAGAAAGTGAAAGTATTATCCCCTTAACCTTTTAGAATATTTCATACATGAACGGAATATTCAAATAATGATCAAGAGAGATTTTGGTGTATTAAATGTTTCCGTAATGTAACGTAAACATAGTGCATTTAAACGTTTTCAATAGGCTTCCATACAAAATTTTAAAAGGTATATAAAGTTATATTTACCCTTGATGACTTGTCTTGTTTTTTTTTCGTATTTCGTATTTCGTTTGAGGTTTTCTAGGTCAGGTTTCAAAACTAAAAGGTTGTTGTAGTTTAAATGTTCATATTTAGAGAGCTAATAGAGCTAACTATGGGTCAGAATGGCATGAATTTTCAACCCCTTATACAGGAAATCACACTCTTGAGATTTATTAGATAAAAATTAGTGCGGAAATCAAAAGCACAGGTCATAATTATATGGAATTTCCACAGCAAATACTATAGCTCATGTGTATTTGCTGTCCAAAGATTAAGGGACCTGACTGTGTGCAAAGAGGTTAAAATATCTTACTGTGTACCAAGAGATCAAGGTACCTGACTGCGATGAATAAGTTCGTGGAATCATGCTCCCAATGCCACAGAAGAAAATCTGGATAATCAACTAAATAATAATAGTAAAATACTTTAGTAAATAATAGCAACTAATAGTAAAATACTTTAAAAAGGGGATAAAGTTTCATATGCTCTTGATTAAAAAACTTTTTAAAAAATTATAATACTAATACTGATAATTTAAATACTGATAATTTAACCTTTAACACTGATTAAAAGTGATTTGCATAAACGGAGAATCTTTCTACTGTATGGAAATGACAAACCTCATAAAAATGCAAACAAGTAATATAAAGGCGATTGTATTCAGTTTGCTGTTGGATCATGTAGGCAATAAAAATCAAAGCTCTATTAGTGAAACTGAGCTATTCTATATGACATGATGCAAAAGCTTGAAAGAACCTGCATTTGCATATTTTCCCTGAAAAATAATGGCTTGCCTCTGTAGAAGTTGTGACAATTGAGGTCATGGAAACATCTAGACAATTTCTACATAGTGTTGGTACTCATTCAATTGCCAGGAAATAGAGATTGCGTTCGAGAGTATTTTGTGGGTAAAAAAAGGGGAAAGAATGTTTACAAACTTCTATTGATAGACCCTATTCGATTGTTTGGAAAGTCATGAGACGATTCCCTGATTATTATCCTTATAAAAACTATATCTCAGACGGGATGTTCGATTTCAAAAAAAATTTGAGTTGCAGTTCCTTGCACAAATGCAAGTTGAAGCCGCTTTGTCTTGGCGCGTTCTATGGAAGGAGACGACTCCATTTCGTTTAATTCACCAAGCTAATACTCACAACTGACATGTCCGCGCAACAATAAATTCATGTGATGTTCTTCAAATGCAGTGCATACTGCAAAGGCTATGATATGGCGCGTTTACACCATATTTTTGCTGGTTTCAGTCGGTTTTGTTTTGTTTTCATTTTGTTTTCTTTTCTTTTCTTTTTGAATTAAGGAATCCTCCCGTAGAGGCACCTCTAAATACGAATTAGTTGCTTCCGCCATGGTGGTTGGATCTCCCCACCCTGGAGAGTACACAAACAAGTGAGGGAGGCTCCTTCCGTCGATGACGGGCCGTACTTTCTACGGGATGGGTTGTACCGTGGCCTGTCATGACCCTTCGGACACAACCATAGTTCTCGTCAGTGTTGCTGTTCCGGGAGTCTGGTCATTCAATTTTATGTTTTCTTCCGTGAGCCTACAGGCGGGTCGGAGAGTCTGGTATGACTTTTTGAACAAATGGCTTCTGCATTAGATCGGAATCTTGTTCTACAACTTAATTTTCGGACAAAGGACTTAAATGAATAATGAAACGAAATAAAAATGCATATTTTTGAATGCTTCATGCAGGAGCTGTCATAAATTCCAGAAACATTCGTATAGACTTTGTTTCTAATGTGTCCTCTATTGTTAATCAAAATATCTCTGCGATTACCGGAACGAGTTTTGTTATTTAAATTTTTTACTGAAATAATAATTCCACTGCAGTCACTTTACAGAAATACTGGATTTTAAGTAGTTGCAAAAAAAGGTCCATATTGTTAAAACTCGTTAATTAATGTTAATTTAAAGAAATAGTTAGTTTAATGTTTCTTCTGAAGAAGGAAGAAATCCTTCTTCCACGAAAGCAACAGAGGCTATTGCATTTCAGGTAGAAGAGGAAAACTTTTCCAATTTACCGGCTGGTACCAGTGTCCATCGTGTATCTGAAGAATTGGATATAGATTGGATCCCCATATAATTTCCAGAAGATAATGAGGAATTCTTCCTTTATTATCCGTACATGCTTCGATTCGTGTAGAGTCTATTTCCAAATGATTTCGAGATTCACCTTAAATTTTTACTTCAATTTCTTACTGACTTTATAGTGCCCTCGTAATTTCCTCGGGACAGAAGAAGCGTACTTTCACTAAGATGGTTCGCTGAAAACCCACAATGTCGAATTTGAGAACCAGAAAATTCGCGTTCAATCATATAGGTTCCGTTTTATTCACAGGAAAAGGAAGTATGTATAAGAGAATTCAGGAAGTGATGGTGTGATGTGGGTTTACAGCATCATTTATTCTAAACCCTTAATTTTTCAAGAAATAGAGAGTTAACATTCTATTAACATGCTCGATCACCAGGTAGCATTATGTGTCGTTGTTAAAAATTAAATTGTTCCAGATATGTAAACGCTTTAGTGCTTATCATTTACAGTTTTTAGGCAATATTTATCTTCTCCATATATTATCCTTTGTGTTCAGGACATTCTCAAAATTCACTTCATAAAAGAACGTGTCATCAGCCACTACTTTCGTGATCTGTAGCCTCTCCGATCTCCAAATATTGACCTTCTGACTTAAGGTTATATTTAAAAATCCTCCTATTTAAAATTTATTTTTAAAATCCTCATAAACGGTGATAAACCATGAATCTTACCTGATTATAAAGATAGCATTTCATGATATGATTCTAACATTTTGTGGAGCATACTGCTATCGACAAAGGAGCATGCTTTCGTAAGAATCTAGTCTAGTTATATTAACGTCCCGATGTAAAACAACACTATATCCATTTTGGGTTCGGAATTAGTTTATTTTTAACCGTGGTCAGATGAAGAGGACAACACCTGAACTAGCTCTCCCCTCTACACATCACCCTAGTGTGACTACGTTTGACCCTGATGGATTTAACCTTCAACAAATCCCCTTTCACGACGGTTCTTTGGAATAACCGTGTTTCGAACCTGAAATTCTATGACTCACGAGTTGATACCTCACCACGAGGCTACTGTGGCCCCCATACGAACCTATATGATAGCTAAAAATGATGACCGTCAAGTTTAAAATACTTGATTTTAATAAAAATTGCACACTATCATAGATGTATATTACATGTATAATTAATTATAAATGCCCTCTGGTGCCAAAATTAGAAACTAACTTTTTTATTCCTTCAGATTAATTCCCACATCTTCATTATGTCCTACACATCTCATAACTTTATGAAAAATAATTTCGTATTTATCCATCTATAAAATAGGGATGCTTAGTTATAGGTATTATGTATGTAAGGACTAAAACTTATTTGACTCATAAACAGGATGATTTATAGATCTTTTGTGATGTATCAGGTGTTAAATCTTGTTACAATTTTCCAACGTAAAGTTTTAGATGTACAAATGTTGAATTATAAATAATTAAAGTATACAGAATTAATTTAATACTAGAAATGCATTTCCCGAATACTCGTTATGAATCCTCTTAAACCCTAATTACACGCAAGAATGAAAGATTTTGTGAAACTTTTGAATGTCACCTTTTCGTTTCTCTCCCAGGAGTCATAAGAATCAATGAGAGAAGTGAGGGAAGAATTTTCGCTTTGCGGACTTTAATTCAGGAACAATTTGTGAAAGCCTCGTTACTCTTTCTATAAAGCTCCTACTTGGAATAAGGCGCTACCTTCACGGATTCCCAATTAACTGATGGGAAAGGACTTGATAAAATGTATCATACTTGGAATTTTGCAGCTGAATATCAACATTCAAATAAGGTTGAGGCTTTACTCAATTTTAATGAACCTGAATTAATTAGCAATAATATCAAAAACAAAATAATATCAAATTTTGTGTATTAGACGTATAAATTCTATTTCTAAGTGAACTCAAACTTCAAGTGTTCTCATATCAAGTGTTTCGTATAAGAAGCAAAGCATAATGTAGGTCAGTAATTCGATGAATGAGCGGTGTTTCGAAGAACTTATGGCGAAGAGATACCGTGACGTCACTTGCCGGATTGTCCCATATCAGTCTGATTCTGAGAATCTGTTTGAAGAAAACTCTAATATATACATGGAAGAAGTTTTGGCTAGATAGTGTTATCGAATGCTACTTCAATTGGTTTGAGGGAATGTCTGTGAAGTAGGGTTTATACAAAAAACGACTTTTTGAAAAACAGGTTTTCGAATTCAATATTTCCTAAAACCCAGTTTTCGAATTTTTGTCAAAAAAAGGAAAAATATTATATCATCTAATAACAAATATGTTTTTGTTCTTTTATTCGTTGCCTCATATAATGGAAATTCAGCTGTCAGTGTCTTTGGATTTGTAAGAGTTTCTCCAGGGTCTTCAAGAGACTTATGAATTGATTTTTCCATGACTTTTTTTAAAAATCGTTACTTTGATGAGTCGTTTCTTCGATTTTCTCTTCTTCAGAATCGGTTTCCACAGAAGAATTTGGAAATATTCTCGACAATATTCCAAATTCGCAACTTTTAAAAAAGAGTTTGTTGCTCGTTTCATAGAATGAATAGCAAATCAAATAAGTTTTAAATTAATTTTTACATAATAATAAGAATTCTTTAAACCAGTTTTCTTAGTCTAAAAAGTGGCTTTAAAATGTGACAAATTTACTTTAAAAAACGTTTTTTTTAAACCGGGTTTGAAAAACCGTCAAAGCATTCTGTGGAGCCTTAATCAATGAAATATCTACCTATGGCCAAGATTACGGGAACAGATGAGGATAGCTATGGCAGCCAGTGTAGAAAAAGGGCCATAACCACCGAAGAACTTCTACAGATGCATTCTGAGTCACAACAAAAAGATCAGGAGAAGATTTAATCGGAAGAGGAAGAAATAACAGACTCATTTGAGCAATAACCTCCCAGTGAAATAAGGGAGATGCTGAAAGCCCTAGAAATTATTGTATTATACATTTAGGAATGTCACCTTAATAAGTTCGTTGCTGTGTAAGCTACAAATCCATTAAATGAGAATACTTCGTTTAATTTTCACAGAATTTTTCAGAATAAACAAAAAAATCCCATTTAATCTATTGTTTTCAAAATGACACTAGAGAATAACTGAATTGATTACATTACAGTTCAGCAACAAACAAGTCAGAGATAAATAGAAGCATGGTTGTATCTAATGCTTTTTCCCTTCTCACTTCCATACAAACCTCGGTGGCCTGGTCGTAGGGTCTCGGTGTTAAGAATTAAGCCAACCACGTCGTCTTCTTGGGCGGAGCCAGTTGCCAATCATGTAGACACCACGTGATCTGACTGCAGATGTTAGAGTATATATATGTGTGTGTATATTTCAGTGTAAGCGATCGTGACCCTGGTGCTAGGGGGATTGCTATTACGGCTCTCTCCTGAAGCATTTTTTTTGTTGATGCTAATAAATCAGATAAAAGACAACATGTGTATTAGTGTCATTTGAAGCCCAGACACCAATCTTCACTATCAATAAATTATTGCGAATCTAGAATGCAATATTTTTTACTCGGCTCATGAGCCGTAGGGTTTCAAGTTCAAGTCTCGATTCCACCAAAGAACCGTTGTGTAAAGGGGCCTGTTTCACTCTAAATTAATCAGGATCAAAAGTCTTTCCGTTGGTGTGATGTGGTCTGGAAAGACGGGTTCCAGCTCAGTTCTGGTCCTCATCATCTGACCACGGTTGAAAACTACTAGTTCCGTCCCAAAAAAGCTCTATTTTTGATTTATAGAGGGACATTAAGATTATAAACTTCAACTCTCTCGTTTGTAAAATTTTTAATTCACATATCCCGACCCTCTAAAATCTTATGTAAAAATGATTCTTTCATGCATTCTGTGTTTACATAATAGAGTACTTTATAGTACAAAATGTTCAAATGTTTCAATGTTTTAAAATAATTACGGCTACTAAACAACGTAATTAAGTAGTAGTTGTATCGTCGAACTTTTAATCCTTTCTCTACATTTGCATAATCAGTACATTTTGCCACACACACACACACACACACACACACACACACACACACACACACACA
>JAOUZG010047196.1:9298299-9323594 GCA_026289955.1 Argiope argentata
GTGACCTGGAGGGGTGAGGGTATCAGATCAGGTATCATCCTCATCATCTGACCGTGGTTCAAAATTACGAGTTCCGCCTCAAAATAGCCTTAGTGTTGCTTTACAACGAGACACTAATATAATGAAAAAAACAATACTATTTAATGCATCATGCTCCATTCAAAGCATTAATGTGCTATTTAATCTGTCTTCCTACACTCAATTCCTACAATAGAATTGGATTTATTTGATTATTTGATTTGTTACTTTAAAATGCTGTTTAATCTGTCTTCATGTATTGATTTCTTACAGCAGTAATTAGTCTTTCAAAATGAAAACAATTACCTCCTTACCGATTTATAAACTATGAACAGAGGCAAAGAAATCTTCAAAATGAATTCAACATTAATAAAGCCGACTTAGCAGATTCGCAGCTATATACATTGCAATTAGTTTACTAGATTTTTATTAAAAGTCTTTTATAAGAAATAACAACTACTCTAATTCACTCCAACAATTATATAAGCTACTTCACTTTGATAAACGTAATTTATTACTCTCAAAATAAATTATTTAAATTACATTAAATATAACATTTTAAAATGTTAAGATAATATTTTTATGACGATTAACATTAAATTTTTAAAACATAAGTACTAAACCATGTTTTTTTTATATAATATAATGATATAACGCATGTTTTTCAGATTTTTTTTGAAGTAGAAGAATTTCTGTTTATGCTAGATACTTAAAATTACATCAATAGATAATTAACCTAAACCTGAGTTACAAATCCTTTCAAACAAATCAGAATAAATAAATCTCTGATTTATATTATATAAGTAAAAATATGGAAATCAGAAGTATATTTTAAAAACAATAAACGTTTGAGAAAATATAGAGAGAGTGTTTGTCCTTAAATTATTTTCAGTGACTTTTAATGTGAAAACTGAATTTATTATTCATTTTGATTTCTTTTTATTTTAAAAATGCGTCAATTAAAACTTGTTTCATTTAAAAAAAGAGTAAAATTGGTATATATCTTCACAGATAATTTTGAGTTGCATTGTTTATGAAAAAAATATACTGCACGGATTCAGCACTTTATTTTCATTGAAATTTGTGACTTATTTCCCTGAAATCTGATGTCATATCACTTGAATAAAAAAAAGAAGAAGAAAACAGTATGTAAAATTTTGGCGCTTTATCCTAAATAATAAAGACGTTTATTTAACTAAAAGAATTTTTTAATTGAAAATTCGATTTTGAATTAAAATGAAAATGACAAGAATATTACGTTCAATAACTTTTCATAAAAATATCTGTACGTCGTTTCATTTTCAGTTGAGAAAATATATAGAAATTTTTAAATAATTGAAAAAGAATAAAATAAAGTAATTCCGTTAGAAAATCAGTATTAAATATTATTCATCTCTATAACGGGATACTAAATAAAGTTATATTTCATTCCCGAAAGACAAAAGAATTGAATTTTCAACAATTATGTTAAGAACATCTGAATTTTTTTGTCTTTTAGAGATTTGAACATCTTTTAATACCGTGGTTTCCCAAACATATATAATTTCTTTTTTTTATTTTGCAGAGATTTAAAAGCATTAGAATGTAGAAAATATCAACAGCATTTTTTTCTGTTCAGATTGTAATAATAAAAGGGTGGTTTGCAAAGATATTATCAAATAGCCCTGAATAAAAGTTCGACAAACCAACCAATTTTGACAAATAGCTCGTTTGCTCTGATTATTGTATTTTTAGGTACATAAATTATTTATACGGAATGTAGGGTTTTTTTAAATTTTTGTCGTGCTATTTGATAAGACTAAAAAATCTTAATTTCTGCTCAAATTAATGCATGTTAATTTTGTCTTGATATTTGATAAGACTGAAAATTTTTAATTTCTGCTCAAACTACTGCATGTGCAAATTCTAAAATAAATGTAATACGAAATAAAACCGATATTGAAAGTCCTATTTAGGAATTATGTTATAAATAAAGCAATCTCAGGTTATTTTAATTTTGATATTCAAAAAAGCGTGCAATTGAAAAATTTGACGTGTGAATTTGAATTTCCGCATAACTTAAAACATTTCGTAAACCTTCATGTGTCATTATAATTTAAACCCATTTAAATAGAGAAAAAGTGAAAAAAAATACAATGGACGTCATAAAAAGTTTTTTTTAGTTTTTAAAATAAACAAAAAAAAGTGAGAAAATATTTTTGGGAAATGGGGTCATCAATTTTCATAGATGAATCAATAATGTGTGTGTGTGTAGAGTTTTTATTATATAATTTATTTGGCTCTATACATCGTCTTTTAACAGAATTTTTTTGATAACTGAAAAAAACATTGGAATTTATTTAAATCTTGCTCTCATACTAAATATATAATGTTTCTATTCATTTTAAGCAGATATTCATACTAAAAGCCTTTCTGCTGCTTGTTTAAAAATTAACGTGCAGTTTTAGAGTAATCTGAGAAGTGAAGTGAAAAAAACTCACCCCATTTCAATTTGCCTTTTTCTACCTACAAGCCAAAATTTTCGTTTTATTACAGGGAAACCTTGAATCAATCATATTGGACTCTTAATGGAGTAATCAGAACAATAACATTTTAGTCGCAATTTTTTGTAGATTTAAACTCCCCCATCATTAGTCAATGTCAGATTACTTAGACAAAATAGTCTTACCCCTCACTTCTCTTTCACCCCCCCCCCAAAAAATTAGTATTATGCAGCATATTGTTGGAGAAGTTTGAGATATCATTTAAATTTATATAAAATAGTATCAGTGAAAAAAACACACCCTCGGCTTAAGATATTTCAAAAGAAACAGGTTTTTTTTAATAAAAATTATTTATTTATTACGTTGAAGTTACTGAACTGCTGATGGAATTGAGCTTCGAACTCAGAATCGATTTCATTATTACCATGCCACTAGAGTCGTATTTCAGAAGTGGCTTGTAAATAGCCATTGCATTTTGATGAGAAATTGCTTCGTTTCTATTCTAAACATATAACTCTCCAGAAAAATATTTAATTAATAGAAATTATGTTTATTCTGTTTTCGATTATTTGGGGGACTCGAAAATCGAAGAGTAAAACTATTTTTCTTTCTTATATTTCTGAAAACTCTTAATGTTCATAAAATGTGTATTAGCATATACAAAAGAAAAAATGTTTACAACATTGCAAATACTAGTATTTGTTATCAGCATGTTAGCATGGACTTATTCAACCAATAAAATTATTTTCAAGCAATGAAATTTGATTTCTGCTGTTTTCAAACAAAATAAAAAGATTTGAATTTTTTTTTTGAGAAAAATGTGAAAAATAAACCAAACAAATAAATTAAAAATAAAATCGCTTTTCTGAGTCATTGACAAAAAAGTAACTTATGTAATCTTTATAACAAACTTTTATGTCTAATATCAAATGATAAAAACAATCAACTGTTCTGATAAAAACTCCTTCGTGATCAACAAATATCAACCACTATATACCATATTTATAGCGTATCATTCTCAACAACAAGAATTTCCTTTCGCTAGAACGCACAAGTCATTATATCCAGAATCACTCGAATTATCAAGGCTTTTTTATTATCTGTCAAATATCTGTAGGAAGTGAGATCGATTTCCTAATGACCTTTTAGCTACAGTTTAGCAATGACTGCTGAGAAATGGCCCATTGATGTGAGGAAAGATAAAACATTTTCAACATTGCACACTAACATAAGCCATTGATGAGAACCTTTGGTGAGATTTAAACACCATTGTAAGACCCGCTCCTCTACGTTCAACGAGGGCGATAAGAAAACCTGCTAGGAGGCAAAAGGTCACGTGGTACCAAAGGGGGCGAACCACGGGAGGGCCTAGGGAGAACCGAGAGGGGACAGAGGAAGGACGAGCGTGGAACGAGAGCGGTGCGATTCGCCATGAACGAGGGACTAGCTTCTTTTGCTTTTCATGTTTAATTTCATTTTTAATCTTTTGTAAATAATGTAAAAATAATATATTAATCAAGAACAAGATTGTCTCCTTCGTTAGTTTCCAACACAATCACCACGATTTAGATGGTCAACGACCTAGATGGAATCAGATATTAAAATGACCATTCAGGCCTAGTATATAACCGGACTCTACGGTCTAAAAGTGCAACTAGATAGGCACGCGGGAAAGACGAAGGAACTTTACTGGCGTAGTCGGCAGGATCCTACCAAAGGAATGCGAGAATATCAACCGGAGTGTCGCATACAAAAGGGTAGAGGTGAGAGCTATTTTTTTATTGTAAATGCTTTTCCCTTTGAATTGAAACTATTATCGTGGTCTCAGAAACGTATGCATTAGCGCATTTTTTTTTTTTTTGCTGCTGTTATGAACACGTCAGTGTTAAATTTGTGAACACGACAGTGTTAAATTTGTGAACACGTCATTGTTAAATTTGTGAACACGTCAGTGTTAAATGTTGTGAACACATCAGTGTTAAATTTTGTGAACACATCAGTGTTAAATTTCAGAACACATCAGTGTCAATTTTCAGAACACATCGGTGTTAAATGTGAGAACGCATCAGCGTTAATTTTTAAAGCACGTCAGTGTTAAATTGTGTTTCAGCGCTTATCGCAACAACATTAATGAAATATTTTTTATAGAGCTTTTGTAGCAGTGCGTTTCGAGACAACGATAATATATTGTAGAATTGTGTGTTATAGTGTGTGTGGTATAGACGTTAAAAAAAGGGGGGCATTACTTATTGAATAAATTGAAATTAATTAAATGATAACACATCAATTGTATCTGTAGACATGTTCATATACCGTGTGTATTTCAGTCGTACTTAGTATTACTTTATCATTGTTAGCATTATTGTATTATTATCGTTTGATAAAAGGTTAAAAAGTACAGAAGAGCATTTGTTCAATTAAATATTTGATGAACGTTAAATATTAAATCTAGATTATTCTCATTCAACTGTATGTTAATGTGTTTTATTTAATAAGGTAACAAATCTGTTTGATTGATTATTTATGTTGTGATTTTGATACATAATTAATTTGCAGAAACATAAGTATGCATTAATATTTTCGTTGATTGCTAAAGTTAAAGGAATTTTTTTTGTTAAATATTTCCT
The DNA here is from genome assembly GCA_026289955.1 of Argiope argentata. Taxonomy (NCBI): domain Eukaryota; kingdom Metazoa; phylum Arthropoda; class Arachnida; order Araneae; family Araneidae; genus Argiope; species Argiope argentata. The sequence goes on from JAOUZG010047196.1 coordinate 9,303,428, forward strand.
TATTTCATCATTATTTGTATAACTTAATACCCTAGTTTGAATTTGATAGCAGTTGTGCAGGGATTTAAGCTATATCATTGGTTTGCTTTATAGTTCTAGAAAACCGACGAAATCTTTTACATTCCAAATTAATTTAAGCTAGTGTGTTGATTTTAATAAGTTTTATTTGTATAACTTGTTTTTCCGTTGAGCTGAATTTTTTAAAAATAAGAATAATGGCATTTATAGCTAAGGCTTGGAAGTGTGATCTTCAGGAATTGGCTAGTGAATTAGGCGAAGAGGTTGATGGGAATCTCACGATTACTAATCTTAAAAAATTAATAATAAATTCCGATGAGTATGATGAAGAATTTGTAAAAGATATGTTAGAAGGCATTGTAGAGAGGAGACAAGAGAAAGAAAGTTTGGAACGGCAGGAAAAAGAGAGACAATTTGAGTTAGAGAAAATTAAATTACAACTCTCGATCGACACTCAATCCATAATGTCCGAAAATAATGAAATGAGCAACAAACGAAATTCCTTGGAGTTACAAAAAATACTTCAGAAGTTCAACTCAAAAAATGATAACATAAGTCTTTACTTGGTCATATTTGAGCGCCAGGCTAAACGGCTAAAGATTGATAAAACAGATTGGGTTACCCAATTAAGGCCACTTCTTCCGTCAGAGGTTGTTCAAATAATAGCAAGGGAACCCGACGAGGAGTCAAACGATTACGAGTACGTCAAAGAATTACTCTTACGGCGATTTATCTTAGGTGCAGAAACCTTTCGATTGCGTTTCGTACAACATCAGAAGAGAATGGAAACTTCATGGAGGGATCTGGCCTTTGAGTTGAGGAGCTTCCTGGAGGAGTGGTTGAAGGGTGTTAACGTGAAGGATTTCGACGCATTGAAGGATCTAATGGTGGTAGATCAAATGAAAAGAAGAGTTGGAAATGAAGTTCGCGAACATTTCGTAGACACATGGACAAAAATCTCGTCATCATCGAAGTTAGCTGATCTTCTCGATGATTATGACGGTGTAAGAGGAGGCATAAAAGCGGAACCCATTCCCAGTAATGACAGAAAACGAATTGATGGAAATTTTGAAAAAAAGAATCCCTTTGTCCATAACAAAAATGTAGTGAATACTGGTTATCAGAGACCGAGTAGTCCCCCGAAATGGAAGCAAGAGCATTCTGATCGGCGTCAGTGCTTTGAGTGCGGATCATCGCAACATTTAAGAGCCCAGTGTCCAAAGGTAGCTAAGATAAATAGTGGCTCAAGGATTAACCACGTGGCAACACGTTTGGGTGAAATGGCCAATGAGATGGATAGATCACAGAGATTTCCAGAGAATATCAGCGAAAATCAGACGGATGAAGGTACGATTCTCATAACACAGTTAAAGGCACTAGAAGAAGGAATAAAACGAAAGAGTCCTCTGCAGAAGATACCAGTGAAAGTCGGAGTCAGTACCCTTGAAGGTATCGTAGATACAGGGGCTGAAATCACTGTCATCAGACGTGATAAAATTAATACTTGCTCTAAAGAAGCCAAGGGAAGCATAAAAATTATGTCAGCTTTTGGGGAAGAAGAACTTGCCCCGTTAATTACTATCAATGTAAAAATTGATGATGGGAAGCATGGCATCGTCCCTATTACTTGTGCAGCATCGAGGAAACTCGTAAGTGACATGTTGATCTCATCGACTGCTTACGAAGCATTATGTAAGAAAATAGAGGCACAAACATTATCAATGGTAAATAATGTCGATTCGGAGAGACATATCCATGAAGAATCAAATCAAGAGCATTGTAAAGAAAATCAATTGAAGGAGAAAAATTGCTTTGCAAAGCTACAAAAGGGAGATGATCCTCTGAAGATGGTATGGGCATTTGGTAATTCCCAACAGAATGGTTATGCATTTGAAGATGACATCTTAGTGCACTCTGAAGTGGTACGTGGAGAAAAGGTACCTCATGTAGAGTCACCAGAGTGTAAGCGGAAATGTGTGCTTAAGGCAATGCATGAATTACCATGGACAGGTCATCTTGGAGAGAGGAAGAAGAAAGAGAGAAAGAAGAACTCATTCTATTGGCCAGGAATAAAGAAAGACGTGAAGGAATTTTGCGAATCTTGTAAACCTTGCCAAACCTCGAGGGCAGGTACATACAGGGATAGGATCCCAATACAACCTATCGTCCGACCAGGGAAGCCCTTTAGGTGTTTCCAAGTCCATTAAAAGTTTTTTAGAGAATTTATAGGAAATTTGCGAAATGGGGTTGTCATCTATTTCCTAACTTTTATTTCTTATCTTGTGCATATGTAATAGATATATCTTTTGTTGTTTTTATTTCTGTTTTGACTTGCATTATTTGTGATTTCTTTTCTTTGGGAACTGCATATCAGCTGCTCTCTTACCTCTTTTCTACCCCTTTCCAAGTCGTTAGCGACCATATACTGTTTGGAAATTTGTTATCATTTCAGGTTCAACCTTCTACTGTAATAGACGATGGTCAACGATTAGCAATTTGTCCATTTCCCACGTCGCAGCATTGTCTCTGAGGTGACAATGTGCTTCTCCAAGGGGGGCGTGTAAGACCCGCTCCTCTACGTTCAACGAGGGCGATAAGAAAACCTGCTAGGAGGCAAAAGGTCACGTGGTACCAAAGGGGGCGAACCACGGGAGGGCCTAGGGAGAACCGAGAGGGGACAGAGGAAGAACGAGTGTGGAACGAGAGCGGTACGATTCGCCATGAACGAGGGACTAGCTTCTTTTGCTTTTCATGTTTTATTTCCTTTTTAATCTTTTGTAAATAATGTAAAAATAATATATTAATCAAGAACAAGATTGTCTCCTTCGTTAGTTTCCAACACAATCATCACGATTTAGATGGTCAACGACCTATATGGAATCAGATATTAAAACGACCATTCAGGCCTAGTATATAACCGGACTCTACGGTCTGAAAGTGCAACTAGATAGGCACGCGGGAAAGACGAAGGAACTTTACTACCATTATATCAAATGAAACGTTATTTTCTTAGAGTAATTGGAAATGAATTGATTTTCAGGTCATGTACCAAGATTTGACTTTTAATTTAAAAATATTCATACTCATCCCCAAATACGTTACTGATAACAAGAATCAATTAATAAACACAAAATTAGGCGATTTTGGAGTCATGCATCAAAGTACAATTTTTTATTTAAAAAGATTTGAATTAATCAATAAATTTATTGATGAATAACAAAAACCATTAACAAATGCAAAATTATGCAATTTTTCAGTCATGTACCAAAAAACCAACTTCCTATTTACAAGCATTCGTATTCATCCACAAATGCGTTGTTGTTTTAAAAATAATTTTGATAAAATATAAATTATTTTCTATACCGAAATAAAAGCTATAATATGATTTTTATGGTAATTTGGGTCGCTTTAAATAAGGAAGTAATTTTTTTACTAATGAAAATATACCAGGTGTCCCAAGTAAGTGGAACAGAAGTTAGTAATTGCCAATTACTATACATAGATATACACATATAATTAGTAATTCCCAATTACTATACATAGATATATGATCTCAATTACAGTTTTCCCAATTACTATACATAGATATATGATCTCAATTACAGTTTTCCCAATTACTATACATAGATATATGATCTCAATTACAGTTTCATTTAATAAATGCGGACAAATGAATGAATACATTTTGGCTTCTCAGCTAACTGATGATATAAGGAGAACTACAAGTGTGAAACTTCGTATCTGCATACATTGATGAAGAAAAATATTATATTAATCTATACTTAGATCACATTATTCAACAAAAACTCCTATTCATAAACATGTATCTAGATTTAGTATTTAAAGAAACAAGCATTTGCTCCACTTTCTTTTTGATAAATTACATTAATATTTAAAAAAATATATAGCTAATTTATGTTTTTTATGCTTATGAAATAATATAAGAAATTTCGTCACATGTAATAAACCTCTAATAGTACTTTTAACATTCATTGCAACCACTCTAAAATATTATTAGTGTTTTCTAAAGGAAAAAAAACGTATTCTTGGGCATTTGAATTAAATCGATAAAATGAAATTAGCAACAACACTGATAAAATTTAACATAATTGAGAATAATTTTAAAAGCTGCTAGAAATAAACAGTTAGAATTTCATACTTTAAGAATCTTTTCCGTTTCTAATTCCCATTTAATTATCGTTTCTACCCATCACCAATTAGGGAAGGGGAAAATATTCGTTGAAGAAGTTACGACGAAGAGAACTTTCACGAAAAATCATTTTTACCATCTGAATTTTTTGACGTCCCTCTTGCTTCACATGTTTTTCTGATATATGGACAACCATGTCAAAACCATGAATCAGTTAGGAGGAATGTGCAATCTTTCCTTATTTTTCACTTGCAAATTTTCGAAGGCATTTTATTTTTCATGTTCTGCCGAATGAAAATTGGGTTTGACGAAACGAATCGAATGTAAATTGAATTCTTTTCATTTATTTCTTTCCAATCGGAGATACGGGACAATAAAGAACCGCATAAAATTTAAAATTCCTTTCTCTCTCGTATGGCGTATTACACTATTTTCGTCATTTCTTTTCTGATGACCATTTCCTTAATTTATCTCATTTTTCTGTTAACCACAAAGTCATTTGGATGTAAACGGTTCTACAGGCTTCGAATAAGTAGACTGCAAATTGTGATGCACATTTCCTTTGACAAATCAAAATGGGCCCCGGAATATTCAATAATAAAGAAAATTTAAAGAATATATTTCGCTCCAATGAGATATTTTAACGCTTTTCAGTTGACTTTTGAAACCATTTCGTACAAATTCTTACATTTTTTTTTCATTGAAAATTACTTTATATATTTTATTTCTTTTTTGATTCCCTTTGCATAAAAACCTCATCCGAATAAATCTATTACAGTGTTTTGCTTTTATATTTACCGTCTACTACTGCAAAGACTTGAAACTTTTTTGTTGATGTTGTTGCTGTTATTTCCGTCAAAGAAGAGTTGAGATTCCTTTTATGGAAGTTTTATTTAGCTAAGACGGTTTGTACATATTAGGACAAGAGCATTATAATTTAATTTGGACTCCGTAATTTGTGTGTGTCTAGTGGGGGACAGACTCGAAAAAATATTTCCACTGTAATTTCAGCACAAAAATGTCACGATTCAATTTCGGCTTCGACAATTTCATTTCATCTGCGGCATTGTCGTACTAAGAATATTTTCTTGAAACGATATTAGACATAATTTCTTTGGAGAAATTTATAAGAAAAAAATTAATGAAAACTTATCAAGAATATAATCAATTCCAAATCAATGCTCAAATTTCAGTTGACAGTTCTTAAATATGCAGTTTATAAAATTATTTCACAAAGCAGTGATTAATATTTTAGATTTCAGATCATTCATCTAGTTATTGTATAAAAAACGTTATTAATTAATTTCTAAATTTGTTGGAGGGTTTTTTGGTAAGGTTCCGGCTTGTGAGTCTTATATTTTGAGGTTCGAAACCCGATTTCATCGAAGATCCTAAGGGGGGGGGATCGTGTTAGGGAGCCTACCTCGAGTAAGAGAGCCTATTGCACGATAAATCCATCAGAGCCGAACGTCCACCCGCTGATGTAGAGACGGTGAGGGCCAACTCAGGTGTCGTCCTCGTCATTTTACCCTGGTTAAAAATTACAAGTTCCATCGGAAAATATCCCTAGTGTTGCTTTATAATGATATGTTAATATAACTAAAAAATCAGTTGGAAAATCATCGCTTTAGAAATAAGTACTTCCATTTTTGTACAAGGGAATTTTATTAATTTTTTAGTATACGATTTTTATATTTATTTAATTTATAATCATAAAATGATTAATTTAAGATGTTAACTGCTCTTGTAAATTACTTAGCTTCTTCAACCATGAAATTATAAATAAATTTTCTGTTTCTCTGAGCTAAACAAATGGATTTTTTTATTTATTTGATTGTCTCAAATTAAATATTACAAAAATATATATTTTTAATATTTTTAATAGAAATTTCTTTTAATCAAATCTAATTTTTCATTTTTCAATTTATCAAATTTAAAATACATTAAGCTTTTTCCAATCAAAATTCTTAAAATTCCGAATGATTCACATTTTAAACATAAATTTCCAATTCTCAAAACATCCTTGGATGTCCTCAGTAGTTAGACAACTCCCGTCTTTTCAGGTTTCATCAGCTCCACAGTGCATCCGCGCCGATCCAACTGTAGAAATGCTTCGTTTCAATGGCAAAATAATAAATAAATAAAAGGATAATTTTGTACAGTGCACAAATTACTGTTAGTAACTTGCAGTCAGTCGCTATTAAATGTGTAGTATCTTAAGAAGGATTTTCGCTCAAAATATAATCATTTGCAAGGGTTTAATCATATTCATGGACAATTTTATGAAATTCCTTTTACGGGTGATCATTCAGAATGTGAATCAATAACCAAAATCATTTATTGTTTTCATCAGCACATGAGGTCACAGAGCGTCTTCTTAAAATCCACTATTAGAAATAACCAAAAACATTTATAGTTTACACCAACAAATGAGGTCAAAAATCGTGTTCTCAAAAGCCCCTTTTAGAAATAACCAAAAACATTTATAGTTTACACTAACACATGAGATCACAGAGCGTCTTATCAAAAATAACTATTAGAAATAACCAAAAAAATATTTATGATTTATACCAATATATGAGGTCACAGAACTTCTTTTCAAAAACCACTATCAGAAATAACTAAACACATTTATAGTTTACACCAACACATGAGGTCACAAATCGTCTTCTGAAAACCACTATCAGAAATAACCAAAAACCTTTATAGTTTGCACTAACACACGAGGTGACAGAGCATCTTATCAAAAATAAATATTTAAAAAACCAAAAACATATTTATGATTTATACCAACACATGAGGTAACAGAACTTCTTTTCAAAACCAACTATCAGAAATAACCAAACACATTTATAGTTTATAACAACACATGAGGTCACAGAATGTCTTAACCTTTCTTCATCCTTGCAGTTTTCATCATTTTTACTAACTAAAAAACTTGACTTACTTGAAAAGAACTTTACTTCAGTATGTTGCCGCCAACTCGATTGAACTTGAAAAAACTTGATTTACTTGAAAAGTACTTTTTTACTTCAGTATGTTGTCGCCAATTATGCTGCAAAAGTAATTCCAGACTCCTAAAGTTTCTTTCACATAATTTTAAAAACTTCCCTCGTTATCTACTCAGAATGTTTTATGAAAAAAAATCGCTTTTATCTTGCATTCCCTCTCACATTCATCTCAAACTGATCAGGAGCGACTTATGCTCTAGAAGTGGGGCAGTCAGTGGCTTGTTGTAGTTGTAATATATAGTCATTAATAATTTTTAAATTTCATGAGAAATTTCGAAATAATCTATTTGCGAACAGAGGCACCAAAGAATAAAGCTTTGTTTCTCGTAAAAAATACAATTTAATGTCAAATAATTATAAGTAATATATATTATAATTAATATTTAAATTTTAATGAATAAATAAGAAAAACAGGAGTTAGAAACTAAAAACAAAGGAATTAAAATTTAATCAATATGAAATAAAAAGTTAAAAAATCAATCCTTTTTAATGTAAATGTAATATAAAACCTGATTTAACTATCTTTTCTAGTATTATTTTTGTTCACATCCCTCCGAATAATAGAATTCCCTACCTCACTTTCAGAATTATAAAAAAAAAACCACCTCCTCGTAAAAAACCCAACAATGACAGCCCTTGTTATTAAGGTGTTGTTATGCAAAAGAGATCTCCATTTAGCTGAAAGCTATTAAAGAAATGTAAGCTTGGATTTTCTTTCAATGTTCTTAGAAAAACGTCCTCTCCCCTTCCCCATTTAGAAAAGCGTTTCTATCGAATAAAGCAAGCACCATGGGTATTCAATCAATCACACTAACGAAAGGAGTACGAATCTGACAGCAATATCCGGACGACTCGGGCGTTTGTGGTTTTTCCATATGGATAGACTTAATCACATTGTATTTCTCATTCATTCGAATAATCAAAATCAAAAATTTTCTAATCATTTCGGACCATTTTAATTTCATGCATTTTTTCAGGGTTTAAATTTTCATAGCTTACATTGTTGTAGGCATTTCTTACAGTGAATAATTTGTTAAACTATTGAAAACTGTCATAATTATTGGAGGAACACTATGGGCTTTAGTTTGAATATTTTGAATAATCTTTATTATACCTTTAAAGAATTAACCTAGTTTCTTTCTCATATTATAAACAAGTAATTTTTTTCCGTTTATTTTCATTTGATTTGCTCTGAATTAATCTTTCTGAAAGTTTTTAAGCGGATGATGATTTAAAAAGTTCAATTGATGACATTATACCTGTCATTAGTTTTCTTACTACCTCTAAAGGATCAAAGCACAAGAAAATATCAATACATTTATTATCTGCGGTAACCAAACAATTATTTATCAGTAAAATTGACTAAATATAAATAGAAGTATGGAATGAAAATGACTAACATATGCAGTTAATTCTTAGTACTGTTAATTGTTAATTGTGTACGCATTGTTAAAATTTTATAACAATTAAAATATGCCCTTTTTTTCTTTTCGAGAGAAGGTATTTGATTTGTATGCTAATATGGTCATGCTGTCTGAATAAGGGCACATTAACTCTTTCTTCCAATTTTTGACCTCGCCATTTGTAACAATATACCACTGATATATGTATTTAAATAGCATTATTTATTTTATAATTTTAATAATTAAATATTAAATCACTTAAAAACGGCTACCTCCATCCAGATATATTTTCCGTATCAGACCTTGATGTTCCATGTCTTAAAAAATATTTTCAAATATCTATTCAAAAAATTCTTCTTGTAATAAGTTGTACTCAAACTTCAATATAAATGTATCGATTATTTGTCACTCTCACAGCTAGCAATTTTTAAAATATGATATACATAAATGCATACATAATATTAATATGATAAATAATATGAATGCTTGCATATTATCAGTGTGATACATAATAAAGTATACATATTATGAATGTTATATATAATAATGTATATACATCTTGAAAGTGATATAAAATATAAAGGCATAATTAATATAAATACATGCACCGTATTATACAATAATAATAATGCTTCATATTATAAAGTAAACTAAGTGTTTTAGTAATAAAACAATCTTTTGACTAAAATTACAGACAGAAGATTATGTTTTAGATATAAGTTTAATATTCATATCTTCAGGTTAAAAAACCATTAAGCTTTTAACTTTTTTTATTTAATTAAAGGATTTAGCATAACTATCAGTGAAAAAGTTTCTTCAATATTATAGACTATACAGAGGTTTGAGTTACATAATAATATTCTATTTACTAAACATTAGAAGCAGCAATTTTACAACTAAAAACATTTGTTGGAAAATAAAAAGTAAAATAAAATAAGAAAATTAAATTCTCTTTCTTAGGATTATATAATATGCTATTTAAATGAAAAAAGTAGTCCATAAATCTTTTTAATCTGATGTTAAAACACAAATGACGTCATGTTAGGAAAAAATTGCTAAAATATGCACATACATAAAATATCTTGGTTGTTGCGATACAAGGAAAAGTAATTAGGGGAATAACATTTTGCAAATGCATTTTCCACAAGCCAAAATATTAAATAAGTTTAGCAGCATTTTTTTTACAAAAAAATAAACAACCTCTGTTGTGGATCATAAAGAATCGTCATATTTTCGGTCGAAGATTCTGCTGTTTGGTTCCCAAAGAAGCCTGAGAACAAGAAATTCGTTCACTTCTCTTCCTCGGCGGGAGGTCCATCAATGGAATCATTTGGAATGAATTACATGCTTACAAGAATTCGCACTCTTAATTTTAAGGCTAGCGCCATGTAAATGCATAGCACAAATCAAACCGCAGTGTCAAAATGCCTGTAACTTATCGGGTCTCAGATACCCCCTATCGATCTAAGCCCAGGATACTTTCCAACCTCCTGGGCTTGCCTCCAACTGTGCAATGTTGGAAGTAGATATGGAATGCTAAATTCTCCTGATCTAACCATTATGGTCAAAGGCAAGATTTTTATTACTGAAATATGATAAGAACAGTTGAATTGTTGGATTTAATTTCAATTCGCTTACGGGAATTCCTCTCAGAAATGAACTTGCATATTATAATAAAATACATGCCCAGATTGTCTTCGTAGAAATAAAAATTTAAAGAATGTTCATTTATTTGTCTTGCTTTTGTATTTATCACTTTTTTAAAAACAATTTTAATAGCAGAATTATTTAAAATAAATTTCTGAAACTTTCTTCAGTTTATAGACTGTTATTTAAATCATACACACATAGTTAATATTATGAAACAATTTTTTATTAAATCTACTCAAGTATTTGGGGAGCTGTTATTGCTTATAAAGAAGTTTTGGGACTTTGGTTGGAGTAGCCACTTTTGGATTTTGGTTTTAAATAAACTGAAGTATATAGAAATAAATTTTCTAATTATCAAAGGTCTGTCAAATATTCTTTAGGATTCAACTGTTTACATAAGAAATGAAAAATTTGGGAATCGTAATATTGTAGCATTTTATAAGCCCTAGATATCAAAAATATTATTATTCCATAAATGAATCATTTTTCCTTATCTCTCATTAATATTTGAGTGAGAGTCTTATTACATTTGTCTGGAATAATATGGATATCACAAAATATTATTAAAAGGACAAAAGTAGAAAATAAAAGGATATTTATTAACTTAGATTTATCACTTATTTCGAATATAAAAGCCATTCAAAAATAATTAAGTATATAGGTCATCATTCAGCATACTGTTACAAAAAAATGAAGCAAATAAAAAAGGTTTCAATAGTGCAACACCATATTATTATAGAAAACTGTCAATCAAAAATGGCCAGCCAAATTATATGAAACCATTTTTAATCGCTAAAGAATTGTTTTTAAAATAATTCTTTTTTTTTTCTTTTAATTACCATGTCTTTTTTACTACACATGGTTTGCCGCATTTAATTTTTTTTTTCATTTTTCGTGAGTTTATAAACAAATATATAAATTATTTTTTGGAATAAGAAACTGTGAATTAATAAGAATTGTGAAGAATAAGAATTAATTTTTGCTCACATGCACTTTATGCATTTTTAGCACGAATGTATTCCTACCAGAGAAATTTTAAAACGCTGTTTGATGCCGTTTTTCAATTCCTACTATTAGTTCATACTCTCAATATATTTATGTTGTTCAAATCTTCAATCGTTAATAAATTACTTTTTATTCCCCCATTCAAGCTCAAATACATTTTTTAAACTTGTAGTTGAGGACACTTGACGTTAATTCAATTTTTCAAAAATTAATTCGTTAATTAAATTTAATTAATTTTTAATATTTTAAATAGAGTTTTAGCAGTTAGTAATGAAAATTGAAATCTGCAGGCAGTAGCTCAATCGGTAAAATACAATGATTTCAGTGTTTTTCGCATTAAGGTGAAGAATGAGGGTTCAATTCTAGCAAAAATTAATTCATTTTTTATATATTATTTATATTAATTCTGATTCATAAATTTTTTCTTCGTTGACCTAAGTAGGAATTTACTTTAATTATTTTATATTACTTGTTTTTTATTTAACTCTACTAATTCGAAATGAAAGAGACTGCCGTGCTGAAAAGCAATTTTGATTTGAAACACTGTTCATGGCGATACGCTGACAGAATTCGCTTCGAAGCATCGGGGTCTCGAATTTCACTGATAAAGCGCCTTGCTTCCCAATAACGAAGTAACGTTGTGGATCAAATGACCTTATGCTGCTATCGTATGGAGGTTCGTAGAGAAAGATTTCAGTTTTGTGATATCCTTGTAAATTGATGATGGCTCATACTTTTCATTTCAAACTTTTTAAAGAAGAATATTTATTATTATTCCTTGTAAATTGATGGCATACTAAATTTTCGTTTCCAAATTTTTTTTTACAGAAGGACATTTATGATTATTATTATTCCTTGTAAATTGATGATGGCATACTAAGTTTTCGTTTCCATTTTTTTTTTACAGAAGGACATTTATGATTATTATTATTCCTTTTAAATTGATGATGACTCATATAGTTTTCGTTCCCAAACTTTTTTAAAAAGGGCATTTATAATTATTATTATTTCTTGGAAATTGATGACGGCTCATTAATTTTTCCTTTCCAAACTTTTTAAAGAAGGACATTTATGATTATCATTATTCCTTGGAAATTGATGACGGCTCATATATATTTCGTTTCCAAATTAAAAAAAAACATTTATCGTTATTATTATTCCTTGTAAATTGATGACGGCTCATATAGTTTCCGTTTCCAAACTTTTTAAAGAAACATATTTATCATTATTATTATTTCTTGTAAATTGATGACGGCTCATTAAGTTTTCGTTTTCAAACTTTTTAAAAAAGGACATTTATGATTATTATCATTCCTTGTAAATTGAAGATGGCTCATATAGTTCTCGTTTCCAAACTTTTTAAAGAAGGACAATTATCAGGTATTGCACATAATAAAAGATGACCGTATTTCATTAACTATACTCACAAAATAAAATCAACTGAAAAAAACTAATATTCAGAGCTGAATGTTTTAGAGAATAACTCACATTAATTATTATTTTGAAATCAGTTTCGACATAAAACATTTTACGTCTATTAATACGTATATCAATACCTTCTAAATTAGTCCAATTGGTTATATCATGTCTAAAAACTCTATATACTTTATTTTCAAATATTATATGCTATTTACATATTATTTTTGTATTTAAAAAACCTAGTATTCATCACTGAATGTTTTAACTAAAACATAACTCACATCAATTATTAATTCGAAATCAGTTTCGACATAACTTATTTTGCATTTATTAATACATATATCGATGATATTTAAATTAATTCTCTTTGGCTGTAACGAGTTTGAAAACATTTACACTCTGTTTTCAGTATTACTCACATACCATTTTTATACTCAAAACTATTTTCAGTCTTTGTTATAATGGAGATATTTCTCTGGTAAGCGCAATATATTAAAAAAATTTGAGAAATATTTGTAATATATTGCCAAACTTAAATTAATTTAAATATGTAAAGTTTTAATATTTATTTAAATGTATTAAAATATTAAATATTTTATATTGAATGATTAATAGATTTATAAATATTAAAATGTTAATAAATTTAAATATATTAAAAAATTAATATTTATTTAAATTCTGGAGTTTTATTATGTATTTAAATCTTCCAAAATCTGAAATTTACCAAAATATAAACTTAACAATCCAAATTAAATGAAAATTAAAAACTTTAAAATTAAATTTCTGTAATTTTAGGGAAGGAATTCTATATTTCGCTCCCAATATTTTTTCTTTAACATCTATTAAACTTTTAGAATATTTTCCATCAATATTTAGTTTGGGATTCAAAAAGATTTGCTTTCCCTTTATCTATGTTTGAAAATTAAACAATTTTTAAATATCTAATATTACTAATTAGTTATACTATCAGAATCATTCATAATTAGCACCAATTACGAAATGTATAAAATATTGGTTTAGCACCAATTACGAAATATTGGACGTTTAAATGGGAATGAAGTTTGAAATTCTCTAGTAAATATTCAAAATTCTCTTTAAGGCAATAAAAATTATGAAGCAAATTTAATAAGGCAATATCGCTTTCTTGTCTTTAAATATTTTAGGAAAGTATGAAGATCAAAATATCAATCAATGATGGTATAATAAAATTAAAAGAAATGTAAAGAAATTAATAATTCATATCTTCATCTTAACTGAGTATTTTCTGATTCTCTGTAATATAAAAATAGCTTTCAACACTCGATATTGTAAAGCAATTAAAAAATTCATCTTCATCTTGACTGGGTATTTTCTGATTCGCTGTAGTATAAAAATAGTTTTCAACACTTGATATTTAATTAAATTTACGATTGCTTTATTACTTTGAGATTTCGCTTAGAACACTGAAGATGATCATGTTTTCTTTTTAAAAGTAATAATTACATGACCCCCCCCTTTGGTATTTTATGGGCTCTATGTTCTTATCAGGATAAGTTTTACCTTAATATCTTTTATAAATTTTGAGAGTAAAATACATTTCAACAAAATTATCATATGTCCGATAGGTGATTTTTTATATATATTATATCAATTTAGAGATAAATGACTAAACAGAGAATCTCTAAAATAAATATGAATGATTTTTTTTCAAGGGAACTGAAGTCAGGGGGAAACTGAATAAATCAATGAAGGGAAAAAAATCTGAATATTTCATTTTAAATAGCACTGCAAATGCAAATTGAACGAAAAGGCTTTCGAGTAATGTAATTAAGCGTTGTTAAAGCTTGGAAAATTTACAGAATTATGCAGAATATGGAAAGGGAAAATCTTATTTGCATACACTCTCTTCTCTTCTTTGCTGTCTAAAATTGCGGAACTTTTTGAATCATTTATGTGACATGACAATCATTTTTAATGAAGAAAGTAAAGAATTGACATTTATTTACTTATAATCAAATTTATAAATTTCATTCTCGCCAATGTTACTTAATTTTGTTGCCAGTTTTTCTAGAAAATTAACCTTATGTTCATGCTAATTCCTTAATTTAATCGATGTTAAGGCTGTTTACATTAATTCATTAATTACGAACACAAAATAAAATCAACTGAGAAAAAAATGAATATTCAGAGCTGAATGATTTTGAGCATAACTCACATCAAATATTAATTCGATATCAGTTTTGACATAACTCAGTTTGCATTTATTAATACATTTGTCAATAATGTTTCAAATAGTTTAATTGACTGTAGCATGTCTAAAAACTCTTTATTCTTTATACTCAATTATTATATACTATTTACATACTATTTTTATATTCAAAAAACCTAACATTCAATGCTGAATGTTTTATCTCAAACAAAACTTAAATCAATTATTAATTCAAAATCATTTTTGACGTAACTCCTTTTGCATATATTAATTCAGGTATCAATAATGTTTAAATTAGTTCACGTTGGCTAACAAGTTTTAAAACTATTTACATTCTATCTTCAATAACGCTCATTTAATTCCTACTATTAGCTCTCATTCTCCCTATATCTATATATCTTGTTTAAATTTTTAATCGTTAATAAAATACTTTTTTATCTATCCAATCAAGGTTCAAGTAATTTTTTTAAAACTTGTAGTGGATGACGTTTGATCTTAATACAGTTTTTTCAAATATTAATTCATTAATTATTTGTTAATTAATTAAAAACTAACTTTCTCGCCAAAAATCTTAATTTCCCCATCGTCAAATAAGTAGCGACTTCAATTTGTTTTCCCCCCACGTCGATGAGGTAAGGCTTAACAGGTTTTCAGCCGATTATTTCGAACAATTCTGTTTATTTTCTTAATGTTTGATGCATTTAACATTAAAAATTGTTAATTAATCAATTTTTCGGATTCACTTTGAAACACTTTCGAATTAAAACAACACAGAATAAAGAAAATCAAAAGTTTCTAATCTGTATTGCGCTACATCAGCTGGTGTAGAAAGTTCACTCATTTAGCGTTGTTACATTTGGTTTTGAATCCTCATTTGGAATTGAAAATTAAACGCTAGTATAATTTTTTGATCAATTATTTATAGTAATTGTAATTATTAGGACAGGATAGCCTGGTTGATAGGGCGTTGTATTTGCATCCCTTTGGCTGCGAGTTCAGACCCGCCAGCTGAAGACACTCCGTGCGTGTGTGTGGCGGACAATAAATCTGCCGTGGTCACAAAGTCCTTCTTGTCGAGAATAATACGACTGAGGGTACTGGGTTAGAGCTGGTTGTTCTGTATTCTAGATCAAAAGTACGATCTGTAGATGAATGCGTAAAATGCATGAATGAAAACTACCCCGTAAAAAGGGTTTGTGACGTATGTGAACTAGAAGTCAGACGTCTGCCCTCGCCTTCAACCCTTCACGGGTCATACCCTCAGAAACTACTGCACCTCTCCTTCCGATGTAAAGCGGAACTCGAGAATAACAATTTAAATTATTTAATTAAAAGTAGCTAAAATAAAATTATTCCTAATTACCTGAGTAAGAATGGATTTTTAAAACTTGTTTTTATATTACTTTTTTAAATATCATTTTTATATTTAAAACTATTTTCAGTCTATAATATAATTTAAATATTTCTTTGACAAGCCAAATATATTAAAAAATTGTCAAAAGTATTTTATTTTTAATTTTATTCCCACTATGCACATAAAGTTGAAATAATTAGAATTTTAAATTTTTTTGAAATTCTTCCTAATCAAATTGTTTGCAGAGAAGTGCTTTGATGATATTTAAATTCCAAATGCTAATTTTCTTCTGAAATTAACCATACGTAATTCAAAATCTTCTTTGAAATATAATATTTCTTTAATAAGGAAAATGCAGTTAATGGGAATATGAAAAATTATAAAAAACTGAAGCTTATTTTTTATTTTCCAAAATATTGCAAAATTCTTTCTAATCTGCAGAAAAAAATACATCAATTGTAAAAATGCAGCATTATGTAAATAGTAATTAAAGTAAAATACTAGACATATTCGTCTAAAATGAAATATTTAATAATAAACGCATTCATTTGCTTCACACAAACCTGAACTAGAAGTTTGCTATTACACCGTCTCATAACAAAGTACACATTTAAAAATCAAAATAATTATTTACAAAAACTTAAAGGAAATATTAGAAAAATATTATTTGGATATAACATCTTTTACATTTTTTTTTTAATTTTTAAATTAGATTTGGTTTGAAAAAACATATTTGATTCTTTATTTACCAATTTCTCAATTCATCTTTCTCTTCAAAGTTCATCTTTCTTAGAAAATAATTAAAGCTTGATATAATATATTTACAAGAAAAAAAATTGAAATGATTTCGGTGTTCATTAGCTAAGTAAGAAGGCATTGAAATTAGATTTTTAAATTAATATTAACATCACTCATGTAACAGAGTGCTGTAATTTCAAAACATGTACACAAATCGTATTTAAAAATTAAAGAAAACATCATTTGCAACCCAATCATTTACAGGAGTTTTCCATTACAGTGTCTGTACGTTTTGGAATGATTCCGAATTCGTTCCACTTTCCAAAACAAGAAGGGGTACAGTAGCTTCCGAAGGGATGGACCTCTGAGCACCCGAGGACGGAAGTCTAAATTCTAGCTCACACACGTCACAAACCCCTTTTTACGGGCGGACATCATTCATTCATCCACAGACCGTAATTTAGATCTGGAACAGAGAACAATCACCTCGGACGCGGTACTCCCAGGGGTATGCCTCTCAACATGAAGGACTTTATGACCACGACATATGAAAGGAGCGCCAGCCACATACATTCGAAAAATCATCGGCCGGCAAGGTTTGAACTCACAAGCTAAGGAATATTAATCCAACGCTCTACCAACCTGGCTATCCCTGCCCATGAGGAAGTCAATATAAAGAGTTAACTAGCATTTGATACATTAAGGTCTTAATGAATATAAGGGCTTTATTTTTCACTCAGAATTTGAAAAATATCAATAGTATTTGTTAGAAAGATTGATAAAAAATCTCTAAATTTTTATTCCAAACTTCAAGTAATGAATTTCAAATAAATTGCAGTTTAGAATCCATACGTTTTAGAAATAGAATTCAAATTTATGAAGAAAAATATCAGTATCATATAGATAATTTATTTATTTTTTCACATAAAAACGAAGTACACAAGGATAGATAAAGGGTCTGAAAAAATATTTCAACTAAATGCTTTAAACTCTACTAAAAAGGAATGAGAACAGCATTTTATTCTATCTCCAATTTAATTTTATGCTTAATGATATCAATACCAATCACTTTCCGAATTTAAGAAATACTCGATTTAAGAACTAACACCCACTAGACACAAATCTACAGACCACAAAAAATTGTTGTTTTAATTGGGAAAGAAATTGTAAGAATATACAAATGATTCTCCTAAAGAAATCTAATCACCAATTACTTGATTCAGAAATAAGAACGCTGAAAGCTCTGCGATGTATATTTTGTAGCATAAGGCAAAGCAAATTCTGGAACATTAAAATAAAACAACTGGTCTATGAATAATTCTAAAGCTTAGTTTTTATGAGAAAAAGAATAAATATATCGTGGCAGTCAACTCGGAGGATCTATTAATTTGTGAAATAAAATTGCTCTGAATATTAAAAAGAGCCTATCAAACGAAGATTTAAATTATTTCTGTCTTAAGGGCTGAAATTGAGAATAAATATCAACCAAGGTCAAAAGCTGTCTTCTCCTTTAATAATTCAACTCCGTTTATAATATAAAGCAGCGATATTTCTAGAATATTAAAATAAAACAATTTAGCTATGAATTATTCTGACGCGTAGTTGTAGTAAGAAAAAAAATAAACAACTCATAACAGTCAACAAAGAGCATATTTTGAATTGTAAAATAGAATTGCCTTTAATATAAAAAAGAGTGATTTGAATTATTTCTGTTGTTGGAAGGGTTGAAATTGAGGATGAATGTCAACCACGGTCAAAAGCTGTTTTCCCCTTTAATAGTCCAGCTGCGTTATCAGTTATAGGATTTGTAGGAGACCAATTCTAATTTTCGAATATCCAAATAATAGCTTCCCTATTTCCGCACTGCTAGATCACGTTGCCTGCACTAAATTCATCGTCCGAAGTAACCAGATACATGACCCATTGGTCAGTTTCGCTGAAGCGCAAATCGCTTAGAAAAGATATTTAGCTCAACCTCATTATCTTACGGAGAAGCTGATGGTAGATGAATTCAATGGAAGATATTTAGTTCACTGGAGCTCTAAATATACTGTTTATAAGCAAATTAATGAGTTTTCTAAGCCCCCTCATTCCTTGAATGGCTGGAACTATCCATCCAGGTAAGTTAATGCTTAAGATTTGTTCCCAACGATAAAGTTTGTTCTCATGCATTCAACTAGGTTTCTGCTGTAAACGCTATCATCAAGAACAATTTTCTTATGTATGCCAATAAAATATTAATTCATACTCTAGCAAATTAAATAATGAAATTTAAATTCAGTTAATAAGATTGAAAAGTTTAAAATAAATATTTATTAACATTTCCTTTTATTAAACATTAATATATGTGTTTATTTCGTTTTTCAAATTCTACTATTAATTCATACTCTCCCTATATATATTTATATATCTTGTCCAAATTTTCAAACGGTAATCAAATACTTTTTATTCACCCACTCAAGTTCAAATACATTTTTTAAACTTGTAGTACATAGCATTCGATGCTAATGCAGTTTTTTCAAATGTTAAATCATCGATTAAATTTCATTAATTTTTAAGACTTTAAATAAAGTTTTATCAACTTGTGAAGAAAATTGAGATCTGCAGGCAGTAGCTCAATCGGTAAACTGCAAGGATTTCAGTAATTTCCACGTGAAGTTGAAGGATGCGATTTCAATTATTGAGAAAATCAATAATTTTTGATAAGTTGTTGCTTTAAGTATACCTTTTATCCAAATGAGTTTCGAGAGTGAGTTAGTAGTTGTTGCATACCGGTTGGAATGAAAGATTTTTCTTAAAAAAATAAAATTGAAGATATTTTAAGCTTTAGGTTCAATTCCGATATCTCTCCTTAAAATATTTGTCATCAATTGTTAATCAATTTTTCTACCTACTAACCTTAAGATTAAATTACGTCTTTAGAAAGAAATTCGAAAAGTAGAAGGGAAAATTGCGCGGAAATTCGCTTATTATTTAGCCACAATATTGTGATTCTGTCATATGTATATACATATTTATTTTAATTGTAATTATTTAATAAAAAGTAACTAAAATAACATTTTCCTTTTGTGACATAGGTAATAATTGACTTACAATTTTTTAAATATTACTTGTTTTATGAAATTTTTTTTCTATTTGTTTTTATTTTAAAATTTATTTTTCTTTTTATATATTTTAAATTTATAAAACTTGACAATCTTAGGTAATTTCTTGCAATAAATTATGCAGATA
>JAOUZG010047196.1:9323694-9336194 GCA_026289955.1 Argiope argentata
ATATATATAATTAAATTTATAAGAAAATGGTAATTTCTGGAAAATTTAAACTATGCAAAATCCATATTTGTTCAATATAATTAGTTTTCGTAGTAAAGTCATAATGATGAACCCTTTGGCGACAGCTAAACCTATTTTGGAGCTCAAAAATTTGTTTGGGGATTTTGTTTTCATGATTTTGGGTTTTTTACATCATCTTCCATCTGGTTGAAAGGAGTGGCACGATAAGCCAATAAGTGAAAATTTATAATAATATTTTGTAGCTCCATTAGTTAAGTGTTGAATTACGCATAGCTACGTAAAATAAAGTGGTCAGCATATTAAATGATGTAATTCTTACTTTTCATTGTTGCCGTCAAATTAATAAAAATAACGATTTCTGTGCCAAGTATGTTAGCATTTTATATCTGATTTATTTTGATAACATAAGTTTAAATTTTATAAAATATATTAAATTGATGAGTTTAGGTGTTTATATTTAAAATAATAGAGATTTCTAAATTTATACCTCTCAGTTTAGTAATTGAAACTTGAGATGTCATTTATGCTGTATATTTATAATAATTTATATTCTTTTGACCAACATGATATCATTAGAATTAACATATTATTCACTTTTATCACTTAGCAAATTTACCTGTAATATAGGTATAATTAATACAATATTAAAAGTTTTCTTAGGCATTAATAAAGCATAATTACTATTAAAGCATTATAAACTTCACCTAAGTAAAAACTATTTTATATATAAGATCTTTTTTTTAATTAAATGATCCGACGCTCTTGGGATTTAAATATTTTAAAACTTTCAAGAGCTAAATTGCATATTGTAATGCTTATGAAGTTAAACTACATTAAACTAAAGTCAGGCACGGTCCGTACAATTTTATTGGCATTTCACGTTTTTATCTCCTTTTTAAACAAATACGAATTATGATATTATTTATTATCTAATTATCAATTCCTACTATTTTTATTTCCTCTGGGATAAGTCTGAAAAGCAACCTTATCAGTGTAAGCCCGCATTCCGAAATAAAATAAAAACCCTAAAAAGCAGCGAAATTTCCGTGTATATCATTTTTTCCGTCCTCTCTGTGGTGTGCACGAGGAGCGAGTGTTTTCTGCAGCGTTTTATGACTCCGACAGGGCAGCCAGCCGTATTACACCATGTTTCCGAAATACCTACCGCTTCGGCGTAGAAGGTGCAATTCCCCAGCGATTCGGTCCTGCTTTCAGCCAATAAGGTAAGGACCGTTAGCAAGGAGATCTATGCCTTGTTTCGGCGCTCTGATGGCTTCATAACGGCTCGCGAATCGTTTCTGCCAGTTGGATGGAGAACCAAGGGGCCGTTCTTCAATTGCTAAGACACCATGACTCAAATAAATGCGCAAGTATTTTCCACTGGTTTGGATGGATTTTCTCTATAAATAAGGATATTTTCTTCATTAAAAAATAGCTTATTGATTTTGCAACTTTCTTTATAAACTATCATATGGCGATTTATTTTCACTTTTCATTGTTTGTTTTTTGTGATTTACAAATCAAGAAAATGATTTCTCATTAGGCCAGTTTTCATTTATATTTCAATTTTATTGAGAGGAAAAAGACTAGGAAATGTCTTTCTTTACCCTTCACTTGATGTATTTCCCCCTTCTTGGAAAATATTTATCTTAGAACAAATGAATACCCAGCCCATTTCTGCACATTAGGTTTGAGATAACGAAATAAATCTTCACACTATTTTATAAAATCTTTTTGTTGGAACAATGCTGTGAAGTAAAAAAAAATTAATAAACAAATGAATTGGTAGATATAAAATTTGATACCTCACAGGAAGCTGATTACCCCAAATGCTAGTTAAAATTTTCTAAAGAGTAGCATTTAATTGAAACTATGAAAATATACTAAGAAAAGATGTGAAAAGATATGAAATAATATGTGATATTAAAAGACACTATGAAAAGATGTAGAATCACAGTATTTAAAAAAAATGCCTGATGTATGCACAAGTACCTCTAAACTCACACATAGTTTACGACTGATGAAAAATAAAATGTTCTTGAATATACGATTTTTAACTCTAGGATCAAAGGTGAAGAATTAATATGAATTTCAAACAAAATCTCATTTATGTTCTACATCTAGAGCTAGTCATTATGAAGAAAAAAAATTCTCACCAAATAACTTCATGTTGGTCTCTAAATATTAGCCAATCCTTCATCTGGGATTATTATTGATTTTCGGTTGAAATCTATGAAAGTTTCCTCTAGAATTAAGAAAGGTTTCTGGTATCCATAGAATATTTTGCAATTAAAGACAAAATGAATTTATAAATAAATATATGACATCTAAAAATTAAATAAAAATATGTACAGATAAATATAAGGAACTAAGAACTTAATAGGGCCGTAATGACCTGTGATAGAGCTTCAGCCTCAGTTTAGATCGGCTCCAGGTTGGAAGCACCAACAATTCGAAGTGTATACTGGTCTAATGAACATTAAAGCAGGCTCCATGAACCAAACGTGCTGGTGAGGCATGGAAGCTTAGAGTGGAGGTGCCAGCTCAGTTGTCATCTTCGTCATTTGATCACGGCTAAAAATTAAGAGTTCCATTTCGAAATAGTCCCAGTATTGTTCTCATATGGGAGGCTAATATAACTTAACTGAAAAGTTGAATATGAACTCTTTATTTTAAGCCTTTTTCTTAACTGTTAGAATGAACTTGGTATGAGACCATATTGCAATCTACTAGCTTTCTTTAAACATAAATATAAATAAAATGGAAACAATTAAATGCAAAATTATTGCTTTGAAAGACATTAAAATATTAAAGACATCGAAATATTCACGTCTCCTTCGAGAAATAGTATGTGAAATGCAGAATGTTTTATGTAGGACGAGATTATAATAAATGGGCATTCCCTGATTACATCTTATGAAAAAATGCAATATTTAAACATCACTAAATTACAATATATTACTTTATCTACAGAATGAAAAACTCGAATGCAGTCTTTATATTGACTTATCGAAAGCCTAA
The DNA here is from genome assembly GCA_026289955.1 of Argiope argentata. Classification (NCBI taxonomy): domain Eukaryota; kingdom Metazoa; phylum Arthropoda; class Arachnida; order Araneae; family Araneidae; genus Argiope; species Argiope argentata. The sequence goes on from JAOUZG010047196.1 coordinate 9,326,737, forward strand.
AAAGTTTCTTAATTTCTATTTCTAGAGTGCAAAATATGATTAACTGGAAATTTTTGTTAAAAAAAAATACCGTAAGCTGCTAGTGAAAAAAAATTTAATATCAATAATATCAAAATGTTATTATCAATAAAAATTTTCTCGATCGCAGCTTACCTGCAAATTTAAAATCTCCTTAATAACATTCGGCAGTGCATTGAGAGTCGAAGTTTAATAGATTTCAAAATCCCAAGGTTCAAAAAGTGTTTTTAGTTTTTTCGAATTTTTAAAAACAATACTACTGTGGAGGCAATATTTCTAATTTCAAATTTAGTGAGAAAGATTTTAGTTATTGCTATAACTTTGTTCTTTTACTTACAGTAAAATTCAAACATTCTATATTTTCTGCAATAAATTAAGAAATTTTTAAATTGTTGCTAATGGCAATATCCTAAAATTAATTGAAAATTGATAAATACTAATTATATGAAATAAAATTTATTTTTAATCAAGTTTTCTATTCCCAGGTAAGACTTTTCTGATTAAGCTTAAAAGAGCTACTCAACAAACAGAAATACAGAGAATAAACATAAATATCCATTAATTAAAATTATTTTATCCCATACCGTGACTTTATTTTCTGTCGCTACATAAAACACTACATCGATTTTTAATTTAAAAATAACTCCAAATTGGATAAAAACTGTTAACTTTAAAGGAATTTGTTATTTATTTACTTGATATGCAAATCTTTTTTTTATCGTTTGGTAAAGTTTTTTGTAATTAATCTCGTCTGGTATGTGGCTTGTTTCATCAAGAAATTCATTTTATTAGTTTTTAAATGTTGAGTGTAATATAATAGATGGCCTTTGGAAAAGTTAAATAACTACATATTAATCTATAATAATATTATTGTACTTATTAGTTGATTGTTTTGAATATGAACTTGAAAGAGTGATATTTCATTGTATTTCCCCCAAAAAATTTGAAAGCTTTTAATTATTTCAAACTTTAAATACTGATTGTAATATCGGATTTCTAAATGAAAGACAAAGGGAAATGCCATGTTTATCTTGATTAGACTTGTGAATAGAAACTTATATATACTTAGTCAAATGCAAACGAGTTGATGTCTAGACTTTGTGTCAATTTCAATTTTCATAAGTAATTATTTATTTATTTTTCGTGAATTTCGCATCGTATACAAATTTGACTCAAGAAAAAAAGGATAAATTTCGAGATGGTTCAAATGCCAGTTGATTGACATAATTTTGCGAAACTGATGAAATGGCTACTAACTCTTATTTAAAATCAAATATTTACTTTGATTTTAATTGGCTTGAATGTCTAGACATCGACTTTCGTTAGATTTAAATTGATTAGATTAGATTGAAAATACTGAAGATTCGTTAAATTGAAAATACTAAATGACCGAAAATGAAATCAAACTAAAGACATAATGTGTAAAAGACAAACGAAACGATAGAATATGTTTTTGTAGAGAAATGAGTTATTTTAAATATATATAGTAACAGAATTTACATGAATCTGCTGCTTATCCTTACAGCTATAATAGTAAAAGTTACGTTTAGATACGTTTAAACAGTTAAGAGTTACACGATGAAACTACTTTCAGCATTTTCAAACTACAAAATGTGGTGTTAGCTTTTTTATTGACAAGTAATAAAAAATAAAGAAAATATTGTCAAAATATTAAATATCACTGGTTTAAAAGAGAGGACAACTTATCAGCATTAGCGTAAGATAGAGTAGAGTAAGTTAGGCTAACTGGGCAAGGAGTAATTGGGAAAAGTGATTGCGATACACACTGGTGACGCTTTAACCAGCTGTGAAAAATCTGCATTTTGTAAGGCACTGTAGAAGAAGGCGAACAACACTATCCCATGTCTGTTTGTTTTTTAATATTATTTTGAAACTTTTGTATAATTTTATTTGTCTTTAAAAAGAAAAATGAAAACAAAAGTTTCTCAAGTTTCGTTATTCTTTTCTCACGTCGGTTATTTACAAGATTAGTTGCAAAGATATTTAATGAAAGCCAAAGTTTCTTAGGTTTCATTATTTTTTCTCACATCGGTTATTTATAAGATTGATTGTAAAGATATATATTTATTGGATATAAGATATAATAGTTATGAATAAGATTCAGTTTTCCCTTTTGGATTTCTGCTGAAAAACCAGATAAGGTTTTAATTACCCCTGACCATTTTCATCGTCAAAAAATTAGGAACTGAACTTTAATAAAAACCTTCATTTTTTATGCATCTTGAATAATTTATTATACAACAAAAATTGAGGGAAAGTGATCAATTCTAAGAACACGCTAGTGTTTTCTATCACCAATGATATTTATTATTTCATGTCGAATTAGCAACCGATAATTTTAAAAAATCTACCAGGATTATTTATATACATAATTCTTTTTATGTATGGAAGAGGATTATTAATAATAGTTTTAAAGTTAAATAACTTCGAGCATAGAAAAAACTGATATGAAGCAAATAAAAAACAGGGTGCTGAAAGAAGAATTTGAAGATGATGTTTTTCGACTCTCTTCAATTAATAATACCGATTGTGAAGATGAATAAAATGAAACGTCGATTCATTCAAGATTGAGTTTTAAACAATATGTTAATTGTGAAATCTTTTTCTTCTTTTCGAATTTTCTACATCTTATATATTTTCTTCATATTTCTCACAATGTTCAATCATTTTTGCTTCATAAAGTTTTATTTCCCGACAGAAGATAATATAATGAGTATAAAGTAATCCATATTTAAATTATTAAATACTTATGGCAGTTTATATTCGAGGTTTCATAAAATGGAATATATTTTGTAGAAAAACATTAAGAAAAAAGCAGTAATTTACTATATTTAGTAACAGAAGCTAAAGTACATTTTGAGGGTAGAGGATGTAGTTTCTTATAATTTCAATTATATTTCATTTCGAATATAATCTCTTCTAATTAATTCATTAGTGCAATCAGAAGAAAAAAATTCAATTCTCAATTACCGTGTGGCTCTTGGGATATTTGGAAATGAGCCAGATTAATAATGAGCGTCGCTGTAACTGAGACGGATTAATTAATAAATTAATTTAAAATCACTGCAATTGTTTAATGATCCCTATTGAACATGATTATTTTCTCATATATATTATAGAGTTACCTTCCTTCTACGTAAGTGCATTTGAAATAGAAAAAAAATGACAAAGTCTGAAAAATTCGTACCTAATTATTCTAATGAACCTATATAAAAGTTGTTTCCCTACTCGCTATTTCAGAAACTGCTTCATCTCAAAACGCAGACAAATAAATCACAGACCAAAGAAACCCATTTTCTGAGAACTGACTAGAATTTGTTAAAATTATTATTATGTTTCACGGTTCATTGATTGAAGATCGATTGTCTTTCTATGTATTTAAAAGTTAATTTGAATTTAACCCTTTTGCACAATTTCAAGACAATGAATTCTTTATTAACATGTTATTACTGGTATATTGGCTCAGTTGGCTAAAAAAAATTTCAATTTTAAAATTTGTGGTATTATAAGTTAGATAACTTGTTCTTTAAATGCAATATTTTTATTATTTTATACAATTTTTGAAAATATAGCTATTGTCGTATCCTCAAAAGCATTGTAACACATATTTCTCTCAAATCTACTTTAATTGCTGATACATTTGAATAAACTGTTTTCCGCAATCATATTTGTATATTTTCCATTTTTTTCATGCAGTTTCTACCAATTTTGAAATTTTGTTATTCCCCTTGTATCTAATGAGTTATGCCCATCCTCCTCAAAATTCCTAAGTAATATGTTGGTTTTATTCAAAAAGATCAAAAGTTTAGTATTGTTTGAAATAGCTGTTAATGTTGATCAACATCAATAAGATAAAAATTATTTATTATTTATATCCTTTTAAATCACGCTACATCTAATAGACAAACGAACCATAAATTCTGTATGTGTTTGTCCTTTAATTTTGTTCCTTAGACATCTGAAAATCAAAATTCAAGCCATCTGAGGCAACTCAAAGCTCTGACAGAATGTTATTAATTCAACAAGTTACTGGCATCAAATCAAATGTTTAAATTTTTTATTTGTCTGTCACTTTTTTCATATTTTTATATGGCATTCTTAAATATATCATACCATTTTCGAAAGAAAAAAAAGCATGCGTAAGCCAAATTTTACTTCCAGGTGCCGCTGTAAGAGCCTCCATGATATTGACACTTGATTGATATCATTATAGCTGTCCCATCTGTAATTTTAAAGCGGGCTAAGGACTGAAGTGGTCACCTTGCATGCATTTCACTTCACAAAATATAGAGTACAACAAATGTACATTATGTACAACACACTAGAGGAGCAGAAGTCCTAAAGAAAACGAGAAAATTTTTGATGTAAATACGATATGATAGGGCTGTTTTGTTCTATGTTTTTGTGTTACCCCTGAAAGGATTTCCTTTTTTTTTGTATAGAATAAAGTGTGAATAGCAAATGAGATTCTGTTTTCTGCGAGCACAACTTGATCAAGGGTTGCAGAAAAAATAGCAAAGCTTTGAAACTAAAAGTAATGGAAGCTAACTATTTCAAAATATATCAACAAAATAAGGACGAAAATTTTTCTTTTTTTCGGTCTTCTAGTCATATACTGAATTTATTTAAATTTTTGGATATGAAAAACGGATTTAATCTTATTTGCTGTTGGTGAGTGAAAATATAAGGCATCATATTGTCAGATAGAACTTAGTTGCTATAGTATTGGGAATGACTTAGAAAAATACAAGATAAACATAACTATGACTTCAATAAACATAGTTATGAAACTTTGAAAGAACTATGTCTGTTATTTCTATGCTATATCTATGCATGTAATGTCAATACCATAATGTCAATGCCATATCATAGTCAATAGTCTATTTGACTATGATAGCTTCATTTGCTAGTGCAGTACGAAAAACATTTCATTAAAAAAATGGTGAGCTAAAGGGCATCTGACCTCGGTTTAAAATTGCGAGTTCCGTCACAAAATAGCCCTAGCGTTGATTTACAATGGGACGTTAATACAACTAAACTAAACTAATATTTCAAGGAAAATATTAATAACAAGTCAGGATATGTTTCAATCAATGTTTTAAGAGCAATATACAATAGTTTTGCTGAAAGCTTTCTTGTATAAGTACAATTGCGAGATTTTTAATTTGGAATTTCTTGGAATTTTAGTAAATAGCACTGTGGTTCCAAAGTATCTATGGTTTACAAATTTAGTACAGATACAAAATATTGCATAACCCAACAATCCCATACACGTTACAAATCAATTAAATTAGCTTTTTAAAAAAATGTTTATCTCGTTATAAATATATTTTATATTTTTATTAACATCATAAAGGTTCTTAATATATATATTTTTAATATTTATACGAAAACAATAACAATTTTAAATTTTTATACATTTTTATACAATTATAATTTTTTATACAGGAAAAAAGAAATATATTATTTTCATACTGAATTTCTTCAGGAAATAATTGCTTTTAGTACTTGAACATATATGCATATTTAAATTTTAGTTAACACTAAAGAAACAGGAGCAAAATTTATATTTAAGAGTTTTGGCATCTATTTTTCTATCGTAACATTTTACGAAACTTAGACTATTCTCATAAATTTACGAGGATTTCCTTTCGTATGCCTTGGTGAATGCATTCAGAGCCTTCGCATTCAACGCAGGCAGAGCAACGACACCTAAGAGACTCTTTCTTTCTTTCTTTCTTTCCTTTTTTTTCCCTCATTCTTTTTCTATATATCTTTACAAATGTTGTTTTCCTCATGTTATTCATTGCATTGAAATGAATACGGTTGAGCTATTATTAATATCTAACATATATCTTTTGATTTCATTCATTTATTATATTATTTGTGTGCTTATTTATTTATTCATTTTAATCAAATCTGACAACTTAGCGATTTAAATCGTTGTAAAATAACTGATTTGGTGCTGTTTGGGAGGATTACTCCGTTCGTTTTCAAGCTTTAAAAAAACCAAAATATTGTTTTCATTTCATACGGTTGTTCATGAAACAACGAGCACCACGATATTGTACTGATTCTTTTAATCTATTTTTGATGGTAATTCTACAATCATATCATTAATGAAAAAACAGCGTTTCTGATGAATTCTAAAATTTTTACTTTCCAAAGGAAGTTTCTATCGTGTAACTGTGGTTTTGTTATGAAACTATAACCGTGGGAAAAACCGTAGTTCATGAAACGAAAACATCTACCACCTTTATATTAAATTGATTCTTTAAAAAAATTCTTGATGGCAATTCTACAATCAATTTCATATCATTAATGAAAACAATAGCGTTTCTGATGAATTCTAGAATTGGTAATAGCCAGAGAAAATATATATTGATTATCTGCGGTTTCTTTATGACAGTTTTATCTAGTCATATCGGGGAATCAAAGATTTGAATGTTGGTAACGTCAGTGATTACCTCTAAGCCCATGAAAATTGCATTCTAAATCTATGGAGCTCATACATAAGTCTGATTCTAGAAATTCGGGAAATTAGGAGTTGACTGGATTGTCATTCTAATTATTTGAATTTTAAAAAAATTCAGTCAAAATGGAAATTTCAACGTATATAGGAAATCTAACACATCAAACTAACCCTACGCCATTAAAGACAGACTTCGTTAATACTAGAAATTACGATCTCATACGATTTTATGGCTGTCAGCATTTTATTACTGATCGGTTAGAACCTTCAATATTTATTGAAAAAAGTGTGCAACCATATCACTTTAATTTTGAAATACTGGATTTAAAGAAGCTGATATGATAATTGGTATTGGAGAATGGTACGTTAAATCCAAAAATTTATCTTTTCTATCTTTCTGTGCTATCATGTATTTTTCAAAATTAATGAAATAATGTCGTTACACAAATTATCTGACATCAGATGTTAATAGAACTGCATATAATTATCTGTTCTAATATTATATAAAATTTACTAAAATATATGAATTTATTATAACACTGCGCTTCAATAATGCAGAGCAGCATTTATTTTCCGTCTAAGAGAATTTATTTGATAAGATCAAAAATATTCTGCTATTTCAAAATTCAAATAAAATACTTCCAAATATTTTAGCTAGATTCTTTACAGGAATTTATCTATTGCAATAGTTCTCAGACATGATCTCTGGAAAATTTCAGAAAATTTTTTACTATCATGGAACCTTAGAACCAAAACCCACTTCTCAAATATATATACATATTTATATATATAAGCATTTTTGTTCTTTACCTCGGATTACTTCCGGTATTTTATTTGGTTTATTTATTATTTTATTGTATGCGATGTTATAGGAGAAATATTTTAATCGTCTAAGAATTCGAACTTAAGTTTTCTCTAGATTCACATTTTCGAAACGATTCTCTATTATTCACATTCCTTTTTTGAGAATTTCGAAAAACATATTGTTGGAACTATGCTGCCAGTCTGCGAACATTGATAATAAAAAAAAGCTTTCAGCTTGACGGAAGAAACTTCATATATGAATTTAAGACCAAATTATCAGAATTCAACCAAATTTTAAAGGGTATTCTCTCAAAAAAAGTTTATCTGCTTGTATTTTCAAGTGCAAGTGAACTCGATAACTACAAAACAGCTAGATAGATAAAATCTGATGCATAGATTTAGATATAGATACAATTTATAGATTCTCATTAAATTTAGAATCAGATTGTAAAAATGTTAACCGTCTGTCGGTCTGTACTGTCGTTGGATTAAAAAATGAGATAACTCAAAATCACAATGACAATTCAATGAAATTCGGTGTGCTATCTTGTGACGACAAAATAGTTCCTTGTCAAATTTTGGATTCAATTTATTGGTAAAATGCCCTCAAAAATACATATTCACCCATTAGATTTATTAAATAAAGTATATTCATGCCAAAGCCCTATATTTCTTAAATATTGTTCCCCAATATTATCCAAGGCAAATGCGATCTTACCCATGGTTCAAACTTTCATATGGAGGATACGGATAAAACTTTCATTAGAGATTATGCAAGAAAAATTCAGAAAGACCACTCTCATTCGTTTTGTTGTATATTCATTTTGATTTGTATGCTTTTTTGTATGCACACACAAACGTATGTTGAGATTTAATTAATGGTCATTACCATTCCACTGTTATACCGAACGCACCCAGATTTCAATTGAATTTTATTGTATTGTAATAAATGGTACCATGGGTTCTACTATTCCAAAGTGCTAGGTCACATGACCATAAGTATCAGTAAAAAGTGAGTTGTTGGTATTCACTTTGGTTCGCTAGAGAAAGGAGAGTTCTTCTCTAGAGAACCCTCCTTTCTGATAACGATGAGTGTTTAATAATCTTAGGCTATGGCAGCAATTAGTTTTGCTATGGGCAGACATTTTGATAGGCTTCGCCCTTTGGTGACAAATAGGAATTTTAACTTCTTACTTTAATGCAATTAAGTTTTGTTATGTGCAGACATCTTAGGATTTACCCTTTGGGACCATCTATGTATTTTAATTTTTAACTTTAATGTAATTAATCTTTCCTATCTTAATTGTTAATGACCTGTTAATTTTGTTTTACTCTAAATAAATTAACTTTTTTTCTTTAAACGATACTGTTTTTCTTAATCAGTACCCTAGACACTGGGATTGAATGGGCATTTTGGCCCACACAGTTTTATTTGTATATATGTATACATACATAAATATTAAACAATAACAAATGGAAATACAAGAAGGAGAATATTGCGATTAAAGCGCATCAGTGCTTCTTCAAAGAATGAAATTTATACGAATTCCAATATTTTTTTTATTAATGTATATACATAAAAGAATCAAACAAAGCGTTCCTCAAGATTTTTTTCTCTGTTAAAGCAAACATTTTTCTCCACTTTTTTTTAAAAAAATTAATTACTTATACACCATCTTGTTTTCTGGTATGTTGATGATCTTTTAATGTATTTAATCACGGAACATTTGACAGCATTTGGAAAGGCGTTTCTCTCCAGGGTTACTTCTTTAAAAATCAATCAATCAATATCAAACAGATTCCTTAAATTCAGAAAAGCGAATTTTAGTTAAACTATCTAATTATATTTATGATAAAAAAAGAGCCTTAATTTTACAGTCATTTCATTTATATTATGTCATTCAATATTTTTGATGAAATTTACATAAATCCCATTTTTTATCAATACCATTGAATTAATGCATTTGTTCTAAAAAAATATTTAATAGAAAAAATAAATGGCTTAAAAGAACTGTGTTTTTAAATACAGTATCTCTCTACGTTTTATTCTAAAGTATATCAAATTTTGATTTAATTTGAATTTACTTTTCATTTAAAGACGCTTATCAGTGCCAAATTTATGAAACTTTTATTTTCTTAGTTG
>JAOUZG010047196.1:9337204-9364173 GCA_026289955.1 Argiope argentata
TGTGTGTGTGTGTGTGTGTGTGTGTGTGTGTGTGTGTGTGTGTGTGTCTTTCTCTCTGTGTGTGCATGTTTGTGTCTGTCTGTGTGTGTGTGTCTATGATGAGCAATATTCTATGATTTTCTGTCCAAGTTCTCTAATTTCGGCTTTTTGCAGTTGATCGTATGTGTTGTGTGCGCGTTCGCACTTGAGTATGAAAAGAAGAAGTATGAATATGAAAGAGAAGTTGAGTATGAATATGAAAGAGAAGTTGAGTATGAATATGAAAGAGAAGTTGAGTATGAAAATAAATATAATTTTGAAATTTCAAAATTATATTTATTTCCTCATGGGTGGTCTAATTTATGCAAGAAACAAACGTTCATAACACCTTTGACTGAAATTTCTGAGTAGTTACATTCAGTCTTGTTTCTTTCATTCTTTTAGCTCCACATATCGTGTGTTTTTCGAGTTATCATATAAAAGTTTATCATATTAGATCATATATCAAGAAACGTATCACATATCGATCTTATTAGTCATCATAAATCATGTTATCATATATGAGTTTATCATGTTAGATCATATATCGGGAGACATATCATATATCGATACTACGAGTTATCATGTATGAGTTATATACTAGCTCCACACATAGTGAGCTAGAGTGTTTAAATTTAGAATTTCATTTAGGAGGGATTGTAAATATGTTTACTTATTAAACTCAGTAAAGTCTCAGTTTAAACTTAAGGAAGTGTATAAAATTTGTTAAACTTTGAAGTAGTGAGAGGAGAACATGTCGGAGAAGGAGATGAAATTCTCAATTCCTTTTTATCCCCGCACGAAAGAAATATTCTTTCACTGACTAGCTTGAGACAGGATTTTTTTCCGAACAAATGACTTTTCAAAGAATCTGCGGAGATTTAGATAATGACCTTTATGAAATCATTTTTCGAGACATGGTCTATTATCTTAGCCACTTTTAAAAACTTTCTAATGCTTTGCATGAAAATGGTTAATGATTCGTGAAAGGAATAAAAGTTGGCTGAATATTATGGAAAATGCAGACTAAATGCTTAATTGCTGAAGAGGGATCACGATTTATAGTATAACTAAAGTTTTAAAGTTTTTACCTCTTTTTATATTACAATAATGAAATTGATTTAGTTGCTTACATTATATAGATGGTACCAGGGACAGAGGGCATATAAAATTGGCAAAAATGATCGTTATGTAGGTATTAGAAATAAAATATTTCATCACAGAGCAAGCTTTTTTTACGTTTTCTCTTAAGATAAGCCTTCTTGAGAGTAAGTCAATATCGAATAGTTTTGAGGAAATGGAAGGAGTTTCAAATATACAGTGAAAGGTTCATACACAAATCTAATATAAATTTAAGAAAAAAATGTGCATGAACTGTTAACATATACATGATTATAATATACAATAAGCGTTGTCAAATATATGGACAAAAATAAAAAGATCTCAAAACTTTTAATTAGACAGAAAGTATATAATGGAATAATTCTAATGTACATATACAAAAAAAATATGACATATTAATAAAGAAGGATAAAGGAATTTAATTAAAAGTGTAAGTGCAAACTTATATAAACTATTTTATTCGCAGCAATGAGAAAAAAACTAATACTGCACTGTTTAAAAAAAAGAGAGAAAGAAAGGAAAAGGCCATATTGCAAAAATCAACATATATTTTGCTACCAAGGATTTACTAATTCATTATACATATATGTATATATATCTTATGAGCAGAAAACAAATGTGACTTTAGTTTTTGTCCATCAATTCTTATTTATAAGATATAACGGCAGCAATATTAAAGTTAGTACATTAAATTTAGCTTATGGTATAGGAGTTATATGATTTGTTCCTAGATATATCATTTCTGCCAAATATACCCGTTTCTTTAAAAGTCTTTTATAGTTCAAAATACTCATTATGATCATGACCTTTTTTTTTTGCTTTTTTTGCAAGCTTTTCAACGTATTTGAGTGAAACAAAAAAAAATTTGTACACTTCTACCATGAAGATAAATTCCTTCATTATGTAATAGATTACAGAATATGGAAATTTATTATTACCCATCCAAGTAACAATTTGACCGATATATAGGAATTTTATTTAGAAACCCCCACTCATCTCTTATTCTAAACTAGTAACCTTAATTCTGATTATTGAAAGCTATAAACGTGCAAGGCCTACCTTCTTGAGGGTTTTGTTACCTTAAAACTTACCTTCTTGAGTATTTTGCTTCCTTGAAGCTTACCTTCTTGAGGATATTGGTACCTTGAAGCTTTCCTTCTTGAGGATTTTGTAGCGTACTAGATAGAATCATGTAATTCCATATAATGATTATTATAATTACTGTTCCCACTTTAATACTATAATCAACACTGTGTTCTACTAAGAAAGTTCTTGCAAATCGTAGTAATTGAGAGGTAATAAATTTATGATGAAAATAATGATTTAAAATCATGACGTCATACGAAGAATTAATTTAATAAATCTTGATTTTACTTTAACAGATAGTAGGATCAGTAAATTATTCGTTTTTTTAAACGTTTAGTAGAGGTTATCTAATAAAATTCAAAAATAAAATAGCAATATAACAATATCAATGAAATACAAAATATTTCTGAAGAATTTTCAAGGCACAAAGCACAAACGTCTCTTTTGTTTAAGTTGATCGAATAAAGTTTCTATTCGTTATTTATTTAAAATTCATGAGAAAGAAAAAGGAAATCGTAAAATTCTATATAAATGTACGTTTCATAACTAATTAAATATAATCTGAATTTAATTATACAATGCTAAATTTGAGATTATCTGAGTTTTCTGACGACAGAAGAAACAAAGCAGATTCCACTAAACCAGATTCCTTCAAAATAAATTTATTTGAAATAAGCACTCATTCCATTTACAGAGTGCATAAAGCCATAAGCTGGTCATAAAGCAAATTAAAATAAATATAAAAAAGGGGAAAGTAAAAAATAAAGAATGACACTCTAAACCATATAATAATAAAAATGCAAACGATGAGCAAGGGTGAAAAAGCAAATCACACAAAAATACAGCAGCAGCATAAAATTCTCAATGCACATAAATATCACCATAAGTGTAGTTAATATAATGTTTAATCATACAAAGTAATAAAGACAATAAAAAATAAGGTAAAAAATGGCGATGCATTTAAAAAAATCCTAAATATCAAATGCATAATGTTTTTTTTTTTCTTTTACGGTCTGTTTTAATTTGTGCAAAGTCTACATATATGTTATTAAACAATATTTCTTGTCAGACTTTATTGTTTCAAAGTATAGTACTTAAATATACAGGTTGTCTAATCTAATAGTGGCTCAATATCAATTTACTAAGCCAATAGAGAAAGGTATATGCTTCCTGTTTCAAAAATGCTTCAACATAAGAAATTATATTATATTTTAAGTCAATATAATCGTTGAAAAAATAGAAATTTAAAATTTTTTATAGTCTTTTAATCGTATTTGTCTAATATAATAACATTCTTTAAACTCTAACACATAAAACTTAAGAAGTTACATTCCTTTTTTAACAAAAACTAAACTGATAACATCTGTTTAAATTAAATAGATGTTGACTGCAAAGCCATTTTTGAGAATATATCTGATTTTTAAAATGTAAAATGTTTGGAGGAACTCAAAAATAACTTTGCAACTTTTATTATTGATTTAGTTATTGAAAAAATAGATGCTAATTAAAAGGCTGAAAAACAGATGTGCATTTTAAACACGAAAAATAATAATATAAGTGATGTGATCAAAAGAATCAATCATTTCTTATAAAGAAAGGAAACATTTGAAATAAAGTTATATTAAATAATTATAAACTAAATAATTATAAAAAATTGGAAATAATTTTATAAACCCAAAATAAAGGATGCTTTATTATTAATACTTCCGCGAAATTACTTTCTTTGGCCAAAATACAGAAATTTATACATGAAACAAATTCTTCCTGTGCATTCTGCAACATTGTTGGTATAATGGATAATCAGGTCATTATAATGCAGTTTATCAAAACTATTATACTAGAGAAATAATTTCCTTTAGTAGACTTTATCTTTAACATTAAGCAACACCAAATAAATATCTTCGTATCCAGTGATGTCATTTCTCTATGTATTGATCATTAAAGTACGTGTCAAAAAATTTGTGAGCTGGATATCCTATCGTGCTGAAACTGCATTCTTAACATTTCCTACAGCGAAGTAGACCTCCAAATAATCAGATAATGGTGCATATAATATAGCCGTAATGCTTAGCAGAAGTTAAAGCATCTTCGAAGAATAATGGCCCCATTCATGCCATCTTCCATACGCCGCAACAAATATTCAATGCACTTGGCCGCATATTATAAGGGTTTTCTCCGACTGAGTTTTGTCTTGAAATTCTTCAGATCATGAAAATTTCCTCAGTAGAAAGATAGCTGGCATTGGTTTCCTTACATCCGAAATATTCTTACATCTTTTCAGTATTTTGGAAGGAATATATTTAATTTAAATTCAGCTTTAATATTCGAAACATGACAAATAATTCTGATGTAGTAACGTTTCCTTCAAATTCAAAGCCTTCCTTTCAAGAATTTTACGCATATTTTGAGTTTATTTTAAATGTATTGAATGCTTGCTTGTAGTTTTCGAATTTTAGTTTGTTTCTTAGCAAAATAAATGTATAAGGGGTTATTAAATAAATTATATTGGATTACAGTAGCTTTATTAATTATATGTGGAAGAACTTTTAGTGTAGCCATCTCTTTAAATGCAAAATGGAGTCAAATTTAATTTAATTGAAAATTTATCCTTATGTCTAAAAATTATACTATTTTTATTAAAACAAGTCTACAATCAATGAGAAAGTACTAAATGTAATAGTGAACATTTTAAGATTCTTTTACCTTTCCATCTTAGTCGTTGTTGTTATTTATATTAATGACACTTGCCATGCACAAGCGTGCTGATGACCGTCATTGATTTTAAGCCGAATAAGCGTCTCTTGTTTTTGAAGAAGCTCCAACTAGAGCCAAAAGTACAACTTATAAGGAGTAAGTAAATTGGTTGTATAAAGGATTATAAAGACTTTATAAAGGGTTAAGAAAATTGACACATATTATATATGTTCTAGTGAACGATTAAATATCAAAAATGTTTTTGATTGCAAAACATGTATTCAAAAATACCTAAGCCTAAGTACAAATCAAGGCATAACTTCCATTTGAATATGGCCCTTTAACAGTGTTTTCAAATATACAATATTTATCCCTTAAAATTGTAAAAAATAGCGACATTCAAATCTTTATTACTAGGTTGCTTTTTATCGTAGAAGAACGAAACTTTTTTCTTTAAAATGCTGGAATTTTTCAATATTTTTTCTAAATACGACTAATAGGATCAAAGAAATAAAAAAAGATGGAGATTTCAGAACTGCGATTATTGACACACTATCATGTCTAATATTGTTGACGAAATAATAAAACACAATGATTTACATCATTTAAAATATTTTTTTTCGAATGGAAGCATATGTTTATCTTTCATAGTTTGAAAATTACCCAATGGTCCCTATTAGAGCGAACAATCTGCATATCGGTTTTCAATCCTAAAAGGAAGAAGAATGATTAAATGAGTAAAATTTTCTATTACATGGAAAATATATTAATTAAAGCTTCCAATCTTCTCAAATGAATGGATTTCAGTAAATAATAGTCGGTACCTTATTTCTCGATTATTGCTCTCCTTTTCCATAATGACTTTGATTAATGGGGAAAAAAGACCGCCTTTGTTTCGGCAGGCTTTGTTGCAATGACACACAAAATACAAATGTCTTGTTTTTACGCGCATGAGTAACAAAGAAACAGATCCGACGAAACATTGTGTTTTTCCAGGATAATTCCTCGAAACAGACAAAAGAAATCCGATTACTTCGTTTTTGTTTGCATCCTGTATCTCTATTTAAACAGACTATTAATTATCTCAGCATGTTATTTAACTAAGGAACGTTTGTTGTTTTCAGATCTTAAATAAATGGATAATGATTGAATGTTATTTGAAAAATAAGAGATTATGGAAACTGATGTTCAATAAAGCAAACAAATTAGACCACTGAGGTAAGAAAAGTTTAATTTAAAAGGAAAATTAAATTGTAAATAATGGTCGAGTAGAAATAAATATTTATACTTACTATTTAAGCAGGATTTCTATAAAAAAATTTGTGATGAAAAAATTTAATTAATTACATCCTTCAATTCATAATATATAAATTTTCCTATTTATTTAATTTAAAATTCTATTAGACTAACTAGTATTATAAGAGTCAAAATAATAACCATGACTAACTAGTATTATAACAGTCAAAATAATAACCATATATTATTGATTTATCTAATATAATAAGAATATTAGAATTATTAATAGATTCATTTACTTCAGCTCTATTCAATAAATATTAATAAAGAATATTCTTAAGGATAATTTTTATTAAAATTTTGTCCCTACAGGAAAATTATTTAACGACTAAATGTAATTACACAATACAGTGGTCTCTCATGCAATCGAACGTTCCATGTTAAATGAATTCACTTTAGCAGTGAATTAGGCCAACTTATACAAGTTTAAAAATATGTCTCTAATTTATAACTGATCACAATATTAGTGAGATGTTACTCTTTTTTAAACTACCAAATTCAATTTCCATATATAAACAACGGGTAAATGTATACATTTGCTTTTGAACAACGCAACAATTATAAAAAGTTAAATATTGTGGCTGTTACTAATGGCACTTGCCATTGGACAAGCGCGCTGACAGCCGTCAGTGATTTTAAGCCGGTGATGAGCGTCTCTTGTATTTGAAGTAGCACCAACTAGTACCAAGAGTACGACTTAGCTATACACTCATCACATTGGCTTGTGCAACCCCTTTTTGCAGTGGGGCACATTTTTACACTTCAAAGATAGTACACAGAAGAACAACCATGCCTTAACCGGGACTCGAACGCGTGACACCCAGATCTCGGGGAAGACGCGCTGCCTCTGTGCCAGAACGCTGGTAGTTAAATATTTCTTACACCTTATATAGGGTTCTTTGAAGCATTGCATACGAATAAGGCATAATCTTTTATCTAATTACAAGAAATCATGATACAAGGAAGCACGTTTTTCAAGAACCCATTGTATTGATCTTTTTTTTTTGATAAATTAATTTGATGACCAAGTAACTTTTGACCATTTTATAATCGAGAAAAAGAAACAATAATGCATCATACGTAGAATTGTATTTTATCATGTACATGATTTCATATTATAAACGTATTTCATGATTGAATATAAGTTTTAAAATACCTTTTAAGCAGTAAATAAAGACTTTTCTTTATTGAATAATAACTCTACTGACTACTCAACTCTTTTTAACAAAGGCATTTGGATTAAATCTGATTAACCTGACCACCGGGATAACATTAGTGAGAACTAAGGTTTAGTTCCAAGGGTCATCACCGGCCACGGTACAGCTCTTTCCATGGGAAACAAGTCAGGCATTGGTTGAGAATAGATGACTCCCACTATTTCTGTATTCGCCAGGTTGGATGGAACCAAAGACCATACTGGAAGCTTCTTATCCTTCTTCCTGAGGTACTTCCGGTGGAAGTATTTGAACCTATAAGGAAGATAACCGAATTATGGAATCATTAAAACAGAAAATAATTGGAAGGACTGAAATAATCTAGAGTAATAAGTATGGGCAACATACAAATACTTTTCATTTGATATGAATTATTATTTCTAGGCTTCTTAATAATTACTACTTCTAGAATTTATTCAAATATTTTATTAAAATCTAGAAATATATATTATTTATTACACGAATGATTTAAATTACTGTGAGGGAAACCAATTTTTAAAAAGATTTAAACAAAGGAGTTTTAATACATCAAGTCAAGCTGTTGACGTAAGACAGGAATGAGGCCAGAGCTCTATTCAATAACTAAAAAATGGCAATGGCAGTTCTAATGATAAAAGAAACACTTATTTTGTTTACTAACAAAGTGATGTAAATCAGATTTGAACCATTATGCCTGTAAACGCTTCAAGAATGACACCACGTACTTCTTAGAAAGACTATTGTACAAAATAATGGATTCTAAAAAAGTATTCAATATCCATTACACAACCTTAAGATCAGCGATGTAGGGAAACCATAGTCAGAAAAAAGTTTCTTAGAAATAGAAGATAGGTTTTCTTTCCCACCAATGTTTGGCAAAACAGTGTTGCATTATAAAAAATATTACTGATAATTTAAGAAAAAAATTTTATTTGGGTATTTTTTTAAAAACTAAGTTTAAATAATTTTATAAGCGTTCCATTCCTTATTATTTTTTTTTCGAAATTAGGACTTAAATAAACATTAAAATTCAAAATACCTCTCCAGTTAATATTAAAAAATCAATAACTAGATTTATGCTAAAGAATCGATAAGAAGAGGAGGAATATTAATAATAAAAATTAGTTGGTCACTGCTTGTTTTCACTCGATATTGTTCGATGTTGTACGCGATATTCGTCGGTTCCAGTTAACAAATTTTTAAACTCCCCTGGACGTGTTGTAAGCTTAATCTTTCTATGATGAGAACATCATTTTCCAATTGGCCTACTTTAGATTTAAAACTCAAAGCTGCATACTGTGATTACTCTTTGCTTATATTTCTGATATTAAATATTAAATTAATTTTTCTCATTTTGGTGCCAATTTAGCAGCTTTAAGATCAGCTTTTCGTTTCAAATTGCCAGATTTTCTTCAAGTCTTTCTTCGTCTGTTTTCTTCATCTGATATCTCTGAAAACCCCATCACTGTTTTTAAAAAAAACAATGCAGGTTAATATAAGTGTTGCTTAAAAATTGAGACGATTTTCAGTCAATAGACGAAAAAGTTCCGTTATTCGAAAAAGACGAATAAATCAAAAATTATTCATCACTGTTGCTACACATTTTTGTCCCCATTTCATCGTCGAACACAATATAAATATTTAATATGATGTGATAATAGTTTTTATTAAATATTTCAAACAATACTGGCAAACCTGAAATGTCAGGTGACTCACTATCTATAAGCCACAAAGCGAATAAAACTCAATGTTTACATAATTTTTTTTGAAATTGAAAAGATCTATATATGTATCCATTTTGAAAATTGGTTCAGTGGCATCCAATTAAAACTTGCCAAAATGGTGCTAATCAAATACTCGAATTTAGTATAAAAATTCATTTTGCAGGATAAAGACGAAACACGGTAACTAGACAAACACTATGCTAACATAAAGACAATTAAATTTTCAGTTAAGTTTTTCAGCTCAAATAACAACTTTCTCAATCAAATATATTTATTTACGAAGCACGCATCAAAAATGCATTCCAATCCTAACATTCTGAAATCTAAAGTTCAAATGAACATAGTTTTACACTTCTTCACTCGTTACCTTAAGAGCGCAGGTGGGGAAAAAGAGGAATGCCAAACTTGGCGTGTTATCGCCAATTCACTCGAATTCACTTCCCCCCCAGAAATAATAGATAGGTAATAAAACAGTAATTTTATTGGAAACTATAAACTTGTATCTGAAGAAGAATACTATAACATACATAGACAGGATATTGATACTTTTTCTCCGTTAACTGATTGAAGAATCAAAGGATCAGGAATTTGAAAGCTCGTTTCTTATTCTATGCCCTATAATGAAACAATCAACGATGACATGTCATTATCTGTGCTTAATCTATGATGAGCAAGGAGTGATAGATTATCCTTTCTTGTTGAACTGCATCCAAGAAGAAGATAGGATACAGAAGAAGGCATTATGATCCTTCAGGAATGCTTCCCACAAGTGAAGCATGATTTTTTCCTTATCCCTCGATTGACTCTTGAATACGGAGGCAACACCTGGCGATTTAATCCATGGTTACTTCTGGATATTGTGGATTCAAATCCAGTAGGCTAAGAAAGATAACTTATTTACTCTTATGTCCATAAATTAAGGATGACAAAAGTTCAGAAAAAGAAAGAGTCAGAAGCAAAACACATGCGACTCATTTGTAAAATCTGTTATTAAACGAAAGGTAAATGCCAAAAAATAGATTATAAGTTTGATATCGATAATTGTGATTCATACATTACTAAAAATTGCGTTTTTTCTTCCTGGACCAAGTTACAAAAAAAAATGTTTACAAAAATTAATAATAATTGGTTGGTGCGATGATTAATGCATAGTATGTCCTAGTCGATACAAAACAGTCTTCTTTGCCAGTGTTCCTTATACATCACTCTAATACAATCTCATCAATGTGACGTACTATTGGCGTCATTTGGTGGCTTCCTGCAATTTGCATATTGTTTTTGAAGATGTGTGGGGTTATTTTACGAGTTATATATGTATTTTAGAGTCCAATTTCTGCGTGACTTTGAATTATCCTTAATTTAGGGATATGAGTGTATTTTAATGTACATTATCTCTTTAGAACAACAATTGCTTATTTTTTTAAGAAGGGATTTTTTTTAAAAAAAATTATCCTTATACCCATTTTTTCACAAATATGTTAGAATAATTTGGATTTTGCTTCATATCAAGCCTCTAAGCTTTATTACAAGTGCCAATTATAAAAGGTTAACTATATAAAATTTTGGCCTCCGAATCTACTGCAGTATTTCTTGAGTTATGTAAATGTCTATGAAACAAAGGAAGTTTGACTTATACCAGTGTAATTCTAATCCCTTCATGCATTATTATTTTTTGTGAATGCCTACTGAATTAGATTAATAGCCATTCTGTCTCGCTTAAAGCCTTAGCAAAGTTAAATTACTGTAATATAGTTATTCATATCCTCTTTTCCTCCCTTTTCTTTTTTAAAAAGTTTTGTTGGAAAACTATATGTACGCCAAAAGCTATGGATTAATGAATAACGCAAAGCGAATCAAATGCTTAGTTGTAAAAAAAACCCACAGAAGATATTCTTCGTTTAAAAGATACAATATAGAAATGAGCACCTTGCAAATGAATTAAATTTATAAAGGTGTTATAAGATGTTTATAAAGATGTCCACATTATAAAAATGTATAGATATAAGCTTTAAAAAACTGCAAAAAATGTTAATCCAACGACCATAAGCTGTAGCAGACGTCCTGACACAGATGTAGCTCGTCTTCCCCGCGATCTGGGCCTCCTGTTTTCGAATCCTGGCTCTGGCATAGTTGCTCTTCTTTTGTGTTCTTTCAGTGAGGTGTGTGAATGTACTCCCTTATCGATGTGTGAATGTGCTCCCTTATCTATGTGTGAATGTGCTCCCCTATAAAAGGGGCTGCGCAATCGAATGTGATGGGTGAGTAGCGAAGACGTACTCTTGGTCCTAGTTGGCGCTACTAAAACAAGAGACGCACCTTCGGCTTAAAATCGCTGATTGTGCCAGCTATCTTGTCCATGACAAGTGACATTAGAAACAAAAACAAAAGCTGTTACAGGAAAATTTGTTGTTGTTTTTCAATATTTACATAAAAATAGAATTTTTAGAGGTCAAACTAATTGAAGGTTACAAAGGAAAAATAAAGAATGATACATTTCGAGCAACTGCATGTTTTTCTGTTTAAGAAAATTTGTAGTTAGTTTTCTCTAAGGAAAATTTTCAACAGTGGTTTGAGGTAACTTCAAATGGTGTATCTTAGAGTTAACTATTTGTTGACTGAGAAATACTACGTAAATACGCTCCAAACAAGGATTTCCCTTAGATATTCAAAAATTGTCCGATTATTAGCTTTAAAACGGTGGGAAGATACTTTGCAAGCAGTCAAACAAATCAACTACTCGAAACTCAAATAGAAATCTAGCACAATAAATAACATTAGTGTACTTATATCTTCTGAAATAGTTAGATCTCAGTAAGAGGGTACTAAATAACACGGATTGCTTCAAGTTAATTCAAAGTGAATTTATAATGTAAGTTAAAGTACTGTAAATAAATAACCTGAATTTTACCAATCTAGATTGAAATTGTAGATTTATGAGCTGAACATAGAATATTTACTGCAATGTTTCGCCTAAACAACTGCTATCCCATTTCTAACTAACTCAAACTCTATAATGAGGTAAAGAAACCCAAGTACATTAAGTTTAATTGACTATAAAAACGCTAAATATATAAAATATGTCGTTTTTATATGAATTGTGATGATTCGTTAGAGAATATAATTTAAATAAACTAGTTAAATGATAATTAGAAACACTTATTGGTCACTTTTTTTCTGAGGAATCTCGTCAATTATGAAATCATAATTATGCACTGTAATAATGAAAGTACATTTATTAACTGAGCACATTTTTCTTTGTTGTTACAATTGAACACCTAAAAAGTTCTGATTATAGTTTCGAAAGAATAACTGTTGTTTCGAGTGAGCAATAAATTATAATTTTATTGAAAAAAAATTAAAAATCCGTCCTAAAAACGTTTTCTATGGTTACCCTCAGACAGGGATTCAAACCATTTGGGGGGGGGGAGGTCTGACTTTCGTCCTAAAAATTGACCCCTCGTGACCCGAAAATCCCAGGAAATTGAGGTTTTGGTGATAAATTAGTATCACAAAATTAAAAATAAATTACACAATAACAATTTTTTGAAATCTAAAGAGACCTCAAAACCTGAATTTCCTGGAATTTTCGGATCATGAGGAATCAATTTTTTGGACGAAAGTCAGATACCACACAGAAAAAAATCACTAGTTTGAATTTCTGCCTGAGGGTGACACTTGAAAAAGTCTTCAGGCCAGATTCACCATACTTTTTATTTTTCTCTTTGATATTTTTCATTATTGTGTGCTTTATTTGTCTTTTATTTGGTTACGTTTGTTTGTATTTTAGCTGTAGCAGCATTATCACTCTCTAAATGCAATGAATGTTTTAATATTTTGGTTCAGGAAACACTGTTTATATACATTTTATAATAATTGGCTCTAGATTGATATTTGCCAGTTTCAACATGTTAGGTTTGCTTTACAACCTTCTACAAAATCTTTTATTTTAGTCAAAAAGGTTAACGCATCCAAACATTTAAATGAATTTTTTATTTCTTCAGAATTTGATTTCGAAAAAATCCATCATCTTACAGGTATACGGCATCATAATCAAAATTCAACAAAAAAAGTCTAATAATTTATTCTAGAGCTAGGGGATCATTCTCAATGCATCAACCCTGCCAAAAATTACGAAGGAAATGCTTAAATTACTTGAAATCCTTCTGAACCAGGTGAAAGATTTCGTTATTAATCATTTGTTGTTTTCTCGAGTGAACCAACTCGGCTTTACTGAATCTGACACTTGGATCTAAATGTTTGATTGATGTCGATAAATAAGAAACTGTTCTTTAAATACCAGGAAACATTAAAAGAAAGAAAAAAACTTTATAATATTTATTTTTAAATTTTATATCAAGTGAGATATTGTAAGAATTTAACTTCCTTAAATATTTCATTACTTTCAAACAAAGCTCCCATGAATGTGAAAATAACGGATTTGTATTTTTAGAACGGTTGATATAATATTGATATAATTCGATTATACTCTTTCATATTATATATTTGCAACAAATTTTAATATTACTTTTGAATATGTAAATATTGCATTTTTTTTATCTTTCCTACCATTATTTTCTTTAAGTAGACCTTAATTCTACATAAAATATTGGCACCAGAATGTAGTAGTATAATATCGTCGTATTATTGGCTGGAAAAAGTCTTCACCCTTTTCATACATTTCACATTACATGATAGTTCTGTATTCAATTTCTCATACTGTTTATCAAAAAAAATCATATCTTCCATATTCACCGATATGATACTAATTATCAGAAACTGGTTTGAATTTAACAACTTAACATGTTATTGTAGCATTCATAAAGGACGAATGTTTTCCAATTGCAACTGATAACTCTCATCAAATGATCAGATTTTATTTTAAATAAAGGAAGAACTTTATTTCGAAAATCGAACTCTAATATACCCTTTGATGATACCCTTTCGACAATTTATTTAATATTTCAATGAGAAGTTTTATATTACTGAGGTTTTTTTTAATTTCCTTGGTAAGTGAAATACGGTGTTAAGTCTAGTCACCTCATCTCTGATGACGGGATATACCTCCTACCGGATGAATCATACTGTGGCCATTCATGGACGTTTGTAATCAACCGTAGTTTCAGATTCATAGATGTAGCGAATCCTATTCATTAACGCCGAATACTACGCCAAGGAGGGAGTACCTCGCTTTTGCGTTTAACAATACGTCATGAAGTTAAATTATGTTACTTCGTAGCATATTGCATATAAATTCTTCATATCATCTGATTCACTTTGTCGTTGAGTTGGAATGTTTATAAAACGTGTGAAGTCGATTTCAAAATTGACGTGGTGTATTTGACGTGAATGTTAAATGTTCTTTTTTTTTTTCTCCATTCTAAATTATTTTATCGTGGAAAATTTTATTCATTTTTCATTACGTTAACAGAAATAGAATGGTCTACTTTTCTCTTGCTTGGAAGATTTTTATCATTGCCAAATCCAAATGTCATGTAGTTAAGTAACATGAACTTTTAAAATCCATTTTAAGAAAATTCTTACACGTCTCTCAAAAGTCTGAAGAAAACTTGTGCTTAAAATGTCTACGAACTCAATATTATTCAGTGCTATCTTAGTTAAGGTCGTGAAAAAGAATCTCTGTTTAAATAAAATATGCAATTTCTTAGCAATGTTTTTTAATATAAATTAAAGTGACTTATATATTGAGCTACGAATAAAATGCGGGGAACTCAAATGAATGCAATATAGAAAGGAGCAATAATGTATACATTCGCATTGGCTCACACCACAGCCAGCAAATAGATAAATATAAAATAATAAATTATTAATTATTTTTAATTACTCATTTAAGAATACACAAAGGGAAAGAATAGCAACCGCTGAAAAAATGTCTAATATTATAATTCGCTAAAATTTTTGATCGAAATTAACAAGTTTTAGTGACCGTGGAGTTCCTTTAACACTCCTCCTAAAAATGAAAAATATATCTGTGTCTCAGCGAGTAAGTGATACCAGACCCTCTGATCCTCCCGTAGACACATGGAACAAGCCATAAAACTGAATTACCAAACCACTGCAACAGCAATTCTGGCTTGAACTGTGGTTGAGTTCAAAAGGCCATCACCGGCCACGGTACAACCCTTCCAGTAGGAAGTACATCTTATCATTGATGGGAGGAGTCAGCTCCCCACCTCTTTGTGTACCCTCCAAAATGGCAAGATCTAACCCCCATGCCTGAAGCATCTCATCCTCTTTACGAGATCCCCCAGTGATTTCTCAGTGAATATGTGAACACAATAATTCACAAATCAATTTTTTTTTTTCTTAACACCAAAATTGTGCCAAATACCATGTCTTAACACCAAAATTGTGTTTTTGTATCTATTTGGATGAAATTCGTAAATTAGAATTCTATTTATCCTTGATTTTCCATATTTGTGTAATTTATAGTCATACGAAGTTAAGAAAAGCTATTCATATTTTCACCTCAAATAAAATCAGAATAGTTTTCATTTCATGTAACTTTTAGTTTAGTTATATTAAAACCCCATTTTAAAGCAACATTAGGGGGTATTTGCGAGATGGACCTCGTAATTTTGAGCCATGGTTCAGATGACGAGGACCACACCTCAGCTGGCAAACCTCGTGTCCAAACTTTCACTCCACACCAGTGTGAAGACATTTAGCCCGCATGGATTTAACGATCATCAGACCCACTTACACAAATGTTTTTCGGTGGAAACGAGTCTCGGACATTAAATCCTCCGACTCCAAACCGACACCTTACCACCAGGCCACCACAGCCCCTGCAAAATTCATTAATACAAATAGAAATTATTTATTGTATTCCTCCATATCTACTTATTTTATCTTATAACATTTAGTATATAATTTTTAACATTCTGTTCGCAAATCAAAATTTATAATTCTATCAAAATTCTATATCTTTATAAACCTTATTATTATTATTATTATTATTATTATTATTATTAATCCTTATTATTTTAAAGAACGTAATAAAAATGAATGAGAAAAATCAACGTAATATTATTAAAAATTAGAAATTTCTGAATTAATATTTCATTAGTAAATAAAATCAAAGTATTAATTATAATTGTTCATTAACTAATTATAAAGATATCCGAAATTAATTCAAAACTGCTCAGTTTAAGTTATACAAAAATTATCACGACGCAAAGTAGAAGTTAATTAGAAGTCACGGAACTCCCACAGAGATTCAGCAAGAGACGAAAATGTTTCTGTCACTCGAGGCATTGCTTTTGCATTCATGATTTTTCAACCACACTTTCGCTGGTAGTTACCGTTCCCTTAGGATAACTTTATGATGGATCGTTTACGATTGTTTGTGGTTTAACGCCGAACTTGTTTCCTTTTTTGAAAGACATGCGAAAAATATGAAATGTCAGCAAGGTAAATTTATCTGGAAAAGCATTTGAATATAACCTTCGAGGATGCACAAAATGACAGCTCTAACCATTAGGGTCTACATGAATTTTTAAAAATCGTATGATAGATGTGATTTTATAAATTGACGAAGCTTCTTTTTTATTGAATTGTGAAAACTTTTCAATTTCTTATTTCCTTTTTTTTTGTAGTTTTTGAAGTTAAAGAATTTTTTTTCCTTGTGTATCACTTTGTTTGCTAGTGTAGCAAATTTTACATATTTTTATATGTAACATATTTTATATATTCGTGAATATTACATTTTTTGCATAATTCTGTGTGTTACGTATTTTACAATACAATTAAAACAATTTCTGCGTCAGAACAATTCTGCGTCGTTTGAAATTTTAAGGAAACATTCCTTTCAGCT
The DNA here is from genome assembly GCA_026289955.1 of Argiope argentata. Classification (NCBI taxonomy): domain Eukaryota; kingdom Metazoa; phylum Arthropoda; class Arachnida; order Araneae; family Araneidae; genus Argiope; species Argiope argentata. The sequence continues at coordinate 9,354,172 of JAOUZG010047196.1, forward strand.
GATTTTTATACTAACTTTATCTTTCTTCAATTAATTTTATAAAAAATTGTAGAACACTATTTTTAAATCAATTCCAGTTTTCTTTAAAAATGATGTTCTCCAAGTAAACAAAATTCCCTTATTTTATCTTTTTTAAATAACAAAAACAGCTAAAAATTTCTAAAAATATGTACGTGTTTTTAAGAATTTCAATATACTAACTACCGCGTGACTCACCTGTAGTTCACACTTATTACCTAATATTACGGAAGACTTACTTGTAGTTCACATTTACTACCTTATAATGCAGAGCTTTCTATCTAATTAGATGGCCCCCTTCTATACTGTAGTTAAGTGGTGGCAAAGCAAGTGTCATCTAATTAGCTATATGGCCCGATTATCAGGTGAGAGTTGTGGCTGCAAACGTTTTAATTGGATAGCTGCTGTGTGACTATAACTGCGATAAACACCTAGTTACTTACATAATTCATATATATTATCAAATTAGATGTCTCTTATCTAATGAACTTAGGAAATAGAAAACAAGGGCCTATCTGATTAGTTCGATTATCTGAGTCATTGGCGTAAACTTTGGCAACGAACTTTTTTAAATGTATTTTTTCCTCCGAGTTTTTTTGTCTACTTTCTTATTTAAACGGCTATATAAAAATTTGATATAAATTATTTAAGTAATGGTTTTGTTTTAATTATATGTTCTTCGCATTTCCAAATTTCTTATTAGATTCGATAAAAATTAACATAATATTTTCTTTTAGATTACATTAATTTCAGAGGGTGGTCTTAATAAGCTTTACATTTCAATATTAATAAACGCCAAGATTGCATGATTGGTAGTATGCGGCTTCAATAATTCTATGTAGGCTTTATTTTATTGTGATAGACTTTATTAGTGATTATTTTGCGAATATTCAATAATTCAGCTGCCTTTCTACCACTTATTTCTTTTCTAATGTTTCGATTGTACCTAATTCATATACCAATGAAAACTCCTCTTTATAGTTCAGATTCCCTCTTATAGTGTCTCCTTCTAAAACAAGAAAATAAATGGATAAAATTGTTCAGGCTTATAATTTTTTCTGTAATTGTTTTCATTTCCTGTATTATTTTCTCCGCTGTATGATGCAGTTGTGTGTTTTGCTTTCGCGCGTTTAAATGTGATTGGAAAACAACTGCTTGATTTGTCTTTATATTTGTGTTTCCTCTCGATTATGTAAGCTTTTTTTGTAAATAATAATTAAGTTTTTCTTTCTTTAGATCAGCAACTGTTCTCGAATCACTTTAACAAAATAAAGTAATTGGCTTGAAATCAATTAAAGAAAAACAAGATATCTAGCTACATAAATCGAAACATGGATAACACGAGTTACAACTTTCCACTTTTTATTACAGCTTGTCTCATTGTATGGTTTAAGGCATTTATATTGATTTATAAATTAATATTACACGTATTTAAAAAAGTGATTCTATATTATATAACCTGATACAAAGACAAATAAATAAATACAAACTTTTTATGAGATCATATAATTTATCTTAAATCGAAATTTATGAAATATTTTTTATTAATTAGCTAAATTGGAGCACATTCTCAAATTTTCTCACTATCCATTTCGACAGAGCTCTAAAATGTGCTTATATAATCAGTTCAGTCATAAAGCTAATGAAATTATTATCAAAAATTTTACAAAATCAGTAGATAGATAGATAGATAGATATAGATGTATAGATATATAGATATATAGATAGATATAGATATAGATATATAGATATATAGATATATAGATATATAGATATATAGATATAGATATAGATATAGATATATAGATATAGATATAGATATATAGATATATAGATATATAGATATATAGATATAGATATAGATATAGATATATAGATATAGATATAGATATATAGATATAGATAGAAAATTGTTATATATACAGAAAAATACCTTAATGGCAAAAAATTATTACAATATATATCAATCAAAATATTCTCCATCATTTTCTGCGTCTTTTTTTTTCTTCATTTTCGTCCTATAAGTCTTCCAACTGATTGTCCTTGAGTTTTTTGGTCCTCAAGCTGTTCATTGACATTGACATTGAAATCACCACTTTTAAATCGTTGAAACAAAACCGTCAAATAGAACATGAAGGAACAGTATCACCATAAATTTCTAAAAGTGTCTGATGAACTTCGAGAGCTGATTTTTTCAAATCAAGCAAGAAAAGGCAATGAATGTTGAAAATGCAATTTGGCGTTCCAAGATTGGGGTCTTTGTACACTGAATAACTCAATAATATTAAATGGAAACCTTTCAAAATTATGGCATTAAAGCAGTAGTAAATTGATAAAACCAAATATCATTGTTGTTTATATAGATATTTCGCAAGTTTACCAATAGATGTCCTTGATTAAAATACTTGCAAAAACCTAGTATTAATAACCTACTATAATAAAACCTAAACCTAATATAATAAAAATCCTAATTCATACTATATTGAAAAAAATCAAAATCTCTTTAAAAAAGGAGTATTACATAAAAAATTATAATTCGTTATAAAATTCAAATCAAAAATGAGATAAATAAGGTCACATGTTCGAGATGGCGTCTTATTGCTTCGGATCGATTAGTTTTAAGAAAAAACGTGTCCCATTTTATACGAACCATATCAAAACATGATCTTTTTCTCGCGCGCACAGGTGTTCCAAAATCCTTTCATGTATATTAGCGTTTCTTAGAAAAAATAACTCCTGTTTTTTGTTATCTTTCCTGAAGTTGCTGCCGGCTGTTTACAATTCTTTACAATCACCTGGACAATAACAGTTGATAGAAGCTAATGTTTTTTCAAAGTTCCACGCACACCTTCTTTATAATACTTTCCCTAAACTCCTTGATGGATGATAAGTTTTTGTATTGTATCATGGCAGCTCCACTGACTCTGGGGAGTCGTCGGGGAGATAAATTCGCCCATCATTTTATCCCCAAGCGAGAGAGATCAGCAAAGATGTTAAGATGCTCTCGGATGAAGTATGTGCGCGAAAGATTTCAACCGCATAAAGAATTGAAAAGCAGTCTGTAAGCGCCGAGCTTTAGACTTCGCTCCATTGATTTGGACATGGAGGCAACCACAGAATAATTCTTCAAGTACTTCATGGATTCGCTTGTTGAAAGTTCAGGCTGCATTGTTAGAAACTCATATAGAGGAGATGATTACTTTCCCATTGATGCGCTGTTTCAATTAATTGAGGGCTTTGAATATAAATTATATCTATTATATAAGGAGCTTATTTACGACACTTTTCGTAATTAATTCATTTTGAACCATCAAGAAATCGTTCTTTGTTTCGTTATGTTTTAATATCCAAGGAAATAAAGATGAATGGCTGAAAAGACAAACAATTAAGAATTATGTGGGAGACAGCCAAAAGTAAAAACAAATTGATAATAATGTATAATTATACCTAGTTTATCTAATATTATCAAGCTAATAATCCATGAAATTAAAATTCGTTTAAAAATAATTTCTATAAGAGCAGTGACGCACTGGTCATGTTGCCTACTTGCCCAATGGCAAATTAGCCCTTATGAGATGAAAAATAGCAAACTGCATAAGCAGGTTTCCCAGATATTTTTTCAAGTAAATAAGGAAAATAAGAAGTCTTATGTAAAATGCATATTATTTCTTCTGATCAAGTGACGGACTGTCTCGAGCTTTTATTATTTTCAAATGATCCTAACAAGGTAGAAAGCATGACATTTATCTTTGAATGAATATTGGCCTCTACGGATAATTAATGATTTTTTACCTTTTTGCGATAGCATTTTTCGGTTAAGAAACGAATGGACCGGTCTCATAGCAAACGAATCAACTCTTTTTCTAAAATTTTAAAAAAATGGAACGAAAAAATCGTGTAATACGATGACAAAAGTTAAAGTCAATAAAAGCGTAATTAGAACGCTCTTACTTTTTGCTTTCTGTTAGATTTATAGATTTCAAGGTACTTATTTGATTATGGTTAGATCGTTATAGATAATTTTCCGCAATGATCTAACTCTAGACTCTCAAGCTAATCAAGTTCTATTTCACATTAATTTTGTAACAGACTGGTCTTTAGAGAAATAGGTTGAAATAAAAAACATTCAAAGGTAGTTTGTTTTCTATGCAAAAGTTAGAAAGTTTTTGTTAATCTCATGTAAATACAAATTTGTATTAGATATTTAAGCAGAAATATAAATTTTTAGTACAAAATCTTAGTGAGGGATTGTTTCCGTATGATAAAGGTAACGGATAAATAAAACTTTAGCCTTTATTTATCTTTTATAAACATTATTCATAATTAGATTTAATTTAGTTATTAGTCCTAATTATTTTTGATAAGGTGTTTGTGTAATCCCATTTACCAGGCTTGTGTTTGTTCTTTTACTCAGAATTTCTATTTCACTGCTTAGACATATCCTAATGAGTATTGTGTAAATTAGGAAAATCAAAATTGAATTTAAATAGTTTTCGAAGAGTTTGAAACCGTCTTTAAGACACTTTCTGATCTAAAGTATTAAAAAATCTATAAATGTATGATTTTTTTTCTCGAGTTTCTGTAGAAATTCTCCGTGAATTTTACCACTCAAACAGCAAACATAACCTCAATTATTAACTGAAGATTTAGTCTCAGGATGTTCTAATTAATAGAATGAACTATAAATTGAGGAAAAGAGAATGATTCAAACTCTACCCCTTTATCAGAAAGTTGATATTAATTTATAACTTCTTAAATAGTTTTGTTTCTAAAAAGGAGTTCTATTGAATTAATTAAAGAATCTTGATTTGTTCAGCTTTTTTTTTGTTAAAATATGCATATATTATAATTAAAACTTATGAAACTAACAATATATCTGAAATGTTCTATCAATATATTATATTAAATTAAAAACAAATACTTCGAATATTCTAGAAAATCCTGGAACTTGTAGCAAATAATTTTGAAATGCGCATGCGTAAAACATAATATAATTTTTATTCGTATTTTAAAGCTGGTCGTATAGGGTAACTTACATAAAATTCCGAGGTTAATACCGTTAATATTCAGAACAATACTGATATCATAATGAGTCTAATTGGAAAATTGACACCGTAAATGAAAACAAGTGAATTTTTTAAATCTTATAAAATGTGTTTATGCAACAATATTGTTTTCCAAAATAATAATAGATTTCACTAAAACTGCATTTTACTACTAAACATCAACTTATCATACGAATTTTTATTCTTAACCAATAGATGAACTGCCATTTACAGTAAAATATTTTCAATTTTTAAAAAAGTCACAGCCAGTGCCGAACGATTTACATCCAGGAAGCTGATTTTTCTCGTAAATTAATAAGAATTTTACAATGGAAGGTAAAACTTAATTAAACATTATAACAAATAAAAATAAATAAAATATTTTCTTTCAAAGGAATAACAGCATTAAAGTAAAATCGATATGTTTTATGCTGGGAAACGTGGTTTTTAATGAATAAAGGATTAACTATTCAATTAATTTTTCTCAAAACATTCACTAAAACTTCCGTTGTCTTTCATAATACCTATGAGAAACTATTCCAAAAAAATATTTTAATAGTTCATATTTCTACAGTGTATAAACTATTTATGAGATTTATTTGCATGTATTTAATTAGATTTTCAGATTACAAACATTTCATTAATTTCTCTAAGTTCCAGCTTATGTATTTTTTTAAAGCTTTATCCTTTAGTTATCAAAATCGATTGATTGTTTTGTAAATAGAAGTGGGTCTGACAACTACCATAAAGAACTTATTTATAAATGCTTGAAGTTATTTTAGTACTTTCTCGCTTGCAAAGTAAAGAAAGCATTATAATCTTCAAAAATTATAATTCATAATTTTGAAGAATCACTCCGTTTATAACCTTGCACAATAAAAAAGGGAGAAAAATTTTCTATTCTTTTAAAAATATTTCATAGTAGTGATGAAAAAAAACAACAAAATTGACACTTTTTTCAAGTGCATCTCAAACAAATAAAATAAAGATTTTAAAAACTGTTGCAATTTCAAATCTTCGTAAAAGGAGGATTATTTGAAGGCTCTAGGCGAACATTCTTTTCTTTGTTCTTTGTTAATTCATTTTTTTTTTTAATTTTAGATCTCATAAAATTAAGTTAGTATTAAATCCAATTATTTTCGTTCTTATTCCCTATTTTTTACTTATTCGACATCATCACATGAGCAAATTGAAATCAAGTTCATTCATTGTATTATTGCCCATCCATTTAAGAGTGAAGTACGGGGGAAATATATATGCCAGCCACGTATGACGTTAACTTCGCTTCCTACCGTCAAAGAATAGGGCACCCTTTTCTGAAAGACACCCTCTCACATAACATACTACGAAGTGGTATGTTAGCGATCCCACAATGCTGCTATACATTTCCTCACAATGGGTAGATTCCAGGCCTACAAATACAATTAGCACTCCCCTCGCTTAGCCTTCGAGGCAAGTCCCTCACCCCGAAGGGGGTTTCCCCTCATTATTTTAAAAAGTTCCCTACCAACATGCTCCAGTCTTTGTCCTTTCCCCTGAATTAACGAAAAATATGGATCTAGTTTCGTCTGGGAGTAATGTTTCCAGAAGCCCTGGTTATTAAGAATGATGAGCATTATTATAGAATGGCCAGTCGGAGGGGTCAGGGCATATGGCGGGAGAAAGGAGAAATGGGTTGATGCAATTAAAAATATTAGAACAACTCAGAGTTTATTTATGTTTTCTTTTCTCTTAGATAATAATGGAAATTGTGCTAATGGAGTGGGAGAACTTTTCAAATCATTTTAGATTGTTTCCCTTTTTTTCGGTTTATTCCTTATATTCTGATAGAAATTTCAGGGAAAGTAATTGAATTAGGTAAAAGATTTACGGAAATCGATTTATTCTTTTAGAACCCTATATCTTTAAACAAGTAATTTTTGTATATATTTTTGATTTATTGATTGATTTCGTGCATCTCGAAAATGGTTCTAACGATTCGGATCAAATTTTAGATTTAGAGAAGAATTTGCTTTTTATTTTTATCTATATAGGTGGCTTTACTAAAAAATCTCAATTTTGCATAAACTATTTTTTCAATACCTACTATCAGTTCACACAGTCCCTATATATATATATTAGAATGAGGGAAAGGAAATCCATTATTATTTTACAGCCATCTACCGAGGAAGTAACGGATTTCTTTCAATTATTTTTTTCTACATGGAATTTTTGAAAAGAATGGAAAAAGAAATCCATTATTTTCTCAGTAGATGGCTGTAAAATCATAATGGATATATTTTTCCCAAAGTAATATATCTTGTTCAAATCTTTAATCCTTAATAAAAAAAAAACTTTTTATTCGTTCACTCAAGTTCAAATATATTTTTTAAACTCGTAGTTTTATCAAATATTAATTCATTAATTAAAACTAGTTAATTTTTAATATTTTAAATAGAGTTTTAGCAGTTTTTAATGAAAATTGAAATCAACAGGCTATAGCTCTATCAGTAAAATGCGAGGATTTCAGTATTTTCCACGTGAAGGGGAAGAATGCGAATTCAATTCTCGCGAATATCGTAATTTTTTTTGATAAATTATTTTTATTAATTGTAATTTTTTAATGAAAAGTAGTTTAAAAAAGTTTCTTTGTTAACTTAAATATATTTTTTTGTATAATATGTTATAACTAACTATTAGAAAATGTGTATTCAATTTCCGCTTCAAAGTGTTGGCAGTGGAGAATAATGGTCAGAAGAAAATGAATAACACACGTGTTACGGATCCTTTGATAGAGTCACGCTTTTTACCCTTTTTGTTTGTGTATTTATACTTAAATTTTTTGATTCTGAAGAATATTTATTTAGGTGTCTTTCCTGAAAAAACGCAATTTTCAATTCCTGCTATTAGCTCACACTCTCCCTATATATATTCTGCCTTCATGATGAAAATGTCATATACCGTCATCTAGGATACGATTTCACTAGGGTAAAACTGAGCACAAGCTCAAAAATATAAATAATTATAGAGACACTGTAAAATGAATACTGTAATATAGCAGATAATTTCTAATAATATTTTTAATTAAGTGCATTCAAGATTTTTTTTTATTTAAATGACAATTTCAAATATAGGTAAGATAGGAAAATATTATTATGCAATCAGTATGTGATTCGTATCTAAATATTTTTTTATGAATTTGCAAGAAACATTTTTAAAAAAATTGCTTTGCGGGCATCGATTACACATATTAGTATTTGCTGTTGTTGTTTCGAATGGCACTTGCCATGGAAGCGATTTTAAGCCGAGGGTGTGCTTCTGGTTTTCAGTAACTCCAACTTGAGCAAAGATTATGTATTAACTACTCACGCGTCACATTCGCTGGCATAATCCCCTTACATTCCCACATCACACTGATTAAACAGATGAAGAACAACCATGCCCAAACCGGGACTCGAACCCAGAAAGCCCAAATCAAGGGGAAGATATACATACCCCTGTGCCTTTATGATGGCCATATTAGGATTTAAAGCCAGCTATTGTGAATAATTTTTATAGCAATAGCTCTTTATCTTCCAGATTAAATATCCGAATTAACAAATCAAACTATGGAGTTAAAATTGGGTTTTTTTATGGTTCATACAAAAATAAAACATTCAGCAAAATTACAGAACATAAAATTATCATTAACAGTAATAAGAATCTTTGACAATTGGCGAATGAATTTTAAGAATAACAGAATCTTAAAAAATATATAATTCAAAATGCAATTTATAATTTTCTGAATCCGAAATAAAAAATAAACAAATAAATTCGACTACTCAGATGGCGACCACAACTGAGAACTTTGTTCTGTGATGATAATTTTTTTTTCTTGTCGGAAGCGCAATGGATTCGAAAATTAAATTGGTGCGGGGGTGTGGTGTTAGTTGGATCCACTCCAATTCGTTGAAGTTGGCTTCACGGTAGAAAAGGCATCGTTATTTCAAAATGGTATTTTCTGGACTATTTGTGTTGTATCCTAAAAGTTTATTTTATTTTATAAAATGTCATCTGTATCCATTTGTATGCAGTGGCGAGCTTCAACTTTTCTTCACCGAGAAAACTTCTGCTACACTAAGCAAATGAATTTCTGCAACGTTTGTCCTCACTTTTTCTGCATGTAAAATATTTTAATTTTTTTCATTTAATTAAATTTTATAACGGTTAACGGAAAATAAATGCAAAACACTCCACATTCGTGACATTTTATTCATTCAGTAACTAATTACAAACCATTTTTAAACTTACAGAAATAAGGCTATTTTAAGATCAATAAATAATAAAATAATACAATTTAAAATCAATAAGACATGAAAATATTTATAATTATATATAAATAAGAAATTTCTTATTTCTTATCATGTCAGAACAGGTTTTGTTTTGGGAATGAGGTTTTTTAGAGTCAACAAAAATCCATAGTTGGAAAACAAAAGTTTTATTATCTGCACGAGCATCTCAAAAAAATCAGCTTTTAATAACGCGTTGCCATCACATTTACAAAAGTTCTGATTAAAAAAATAAGTTAATGACTACAGCAAATAAAAAAAATGTCATTGCCTAGAGAAAATTGTCAAAAATGCCTAGACAATTACCATTTTGAGCATTTGATTATATGAAATGAAATAAATGGAAAATGTGATATTTTTAAAAACAATAAATGCAAGACAAAGTTTTTGGGATCATTTGCAATTCTAAAATGACTAATTCAATGAAACAATTAAAAGGAATAAAAATATAATTTAACTTGCTCGAGCATGGGGCTATTGGCCGTGCAAGAAATTATGTGAACATTGATTATGCATAGCAGATTTCATTTTAATCTTTTTTTATTATCTTTATCTTTATCTTTATCTTTACTTATAATAAAGCACAATGTGTGTGTGTGTGTGTGTGTGTTGGCGATGTACAGGCCAGACCG
>JAOUZG010047196.1:9364183-9384225 GCA_026289955.1 Argiope argentata
TTAGCTTTTCAATGATACTAACTTTTTGATCTATATATTAAAACTCTATTTTTAATGAATTTTTAAACATTTAATTTAAGAGTATTTTTGTCAACAATTTATTTTGAAACAAATAAAAATAAAATTTCATCTTCTCGAGGATCTTAAAAAAATCATTTTTTAATAAAATGTTGCCATCACATTTTCAGAAGTTCTGATTTAAAAAAAAGTTAATTACTACCAAAAATAAAACAGAAAAATATAATTTTAATCACGTGATTATATGAAAGGAAATAAATAGGAAATATGATATTTTTTAAACAATAAATGCAAGAGTAAATTCTTCTTGATAGTTTGCAATATCAAAATTATTAATTCCATTAAAGAATTAAAGTGAATAAAAATACAAAGTAAAAATATATTACAAAATTGCGACAGTTAAAACTGAAAAAGAGTTCTTAGAAAATCACCAAACGATAATTTTCTGAGAGCGAGATTAATTATTTAAAAACAAGAAATCTTAAACGAACTTTGAAAATGACGTCATTTCAAAGAAACGACGAACAAAAAGCAATTGATAATTAGTGGTAAAATATTTTTGCATTCTTTTTTTTTTAATTTTTAAAACAATAAGACATGTTTTGAATTATTACTTTTACTTATGTGAAGAAGATATTTTGTGCAAATCAAAGAATTCGTCTTCGTGGTTGTAATTTATCTTCGCATTTTAATGAATCATGCGAAATAAAAACGCAAATGCCTTCACCGAAGCATACGTTATATTAAAGCTATACTGGTAAAAGTAGGTCATCTATTTCAAAACGCATCTTCTTTCAAACAAGCATACATAATAATTAACAATGCACAATTTGTAAAAGCATATAAAACTATTTTTACCCGCATATTTCGGAGACATCAAAACTTTCTGACCAAAACAATATCATGTTCTCTCACGAGAAAAAATAAGTCAACTATCATTTCAAATTAAACATATAAGAATGTCATTTTCGGCACGTGTCTGTATAAAATGAAACAAATATGAAACATGAAATTTTTGGAAAATAAATGGATGGAAACGTTTTTATGATATTTTATATCACACTATATTACTATACATATATTACTTATCATACTATACATATATTTTTCTATACATATATTACTAATCCAATTAAACAGTTTTATTTAAGGCAAATATGGCTTAACATCTACAAGGCATCTCCTGTAATCAGAGCCCAACATCTAATTTCTTGATTTTTTGGGGAGAGACATAAATCTCTTAACAATTGGTCTAAGTGAAATATATAATTAGTAGATAGAGGGAAAAAATGCTGATGAATTAATTTTTTTCATATATCATTTGCTCTGTGAATCATATTTAACAAAATGTTCTTGAGACAATAAGTCCTTAAAATAAAAAACTGGCACTCCAATCAACTAAATCAATCATGAAAGCTGATCGATCTATGAACATTTCAATATAACTATTCGATAAAAACTGGCGATTTTAGATCACTTTATCAAGATATCAAAGAAGCCAATCAGAGTTACTCTAGAATAATTGGTGTAGATTATGATAATGATGATTGTTCTAAACTTGCCATATTCAGTACTGAATAAATCAGACAGATTTGAAGATGATAGAAATGTTTATTCATTTATTTAGAAGTTGAAATATTAAGAATATTTTACAAATATGAATCTATAAGACCAAAGTAATTTAAACCATAATTTTTTATATATGTTTATAAACCTAAAAATATGTTATTATTCAGTTCATTTATATACATCTAAAAATAAAATGAAAAACTGAAGGTTATAATTAACCTGTGAAATTTTTGCTGAATAATTCCTTGAGATCTTATAAATTATAAAAAAAATTACGTTTTAATTTCTGTATTGAACATAAAACTTCAATGTCGGACTACTTTGTTTTCAGTTCTTAGTTTTATTTAAAGGCTTGCTTGAATTGAGTAAAAATTTCTTTATATTAAGTGCACGTCCATCACTTCCACTTTGATTTAAAACTGAATTTTACTTGCACTGATAGAAAATCAGAGAGAGATGTGGAGTTCAAATATAGGACTGCTTAAGGCCTACTTAATATTGTAAGTGAAATATATGATTATCGAAATCTGAAGCTTAAAAATATTTTGCTGAAAAACTTGTATATTAATAAGAAAATCATTTATAAAAAAGAAAAATGGATTCTCTGGAGTACGAACGTTAATCATCAAAAATTTAATAGCTAAAATATAGTTTGTGAGACTAATATGTATTCTCCTCTATTTCTTCTATTCTCCTTAAGTGTTTATTGAAAATTTCGAACTAACCCTAACATAAATTTATCACTGTGTTTTAACGTCGAATTGAGATAGAACCATGCTTAAAATTGTTATAGAAAAATTTGCGATAGACTCTACACAATCTACTATTTCTTCAAAAAATTATCATGAGTTTTCATTGATTTTTACTTCATAAAGTTATATTGCATGTCCGCTATTTATAAAAAGAGAAGTAAAACTTCTCTAGAGAACAAACGTGATCATTACTCATCAGAAATTCAATGTCAAGAATATAGACAGTGAGACTAATTTATTTTCTCCTCTATTTTTAAAACGCAGCATATCTTGAGAGTTCTTGTTTTAATTTATCACTTCTGAATTTTGTTTTAGGAGGCTGATCCACTCCAAACTATACGAATGCAATGAACTGTTCAAATTCGTTTCTTCCAGCAGGTTTGAAAAGGAATTTATCCTCACTGGAAACACGATTATATTTCCTGACACAGAAAGTTTCCGAAGCAAAATTATTGACTCGAGGCCTTCACCTGATCTTTTCGTTCAAGTCGGGGCATTTGAAAAATGTCATAACACGAAGAATGCGCGTTCTTCAATCTGAAACTTTTAATTCAAAATCTTATACGCTAGATTAAATTTTCTTCTCCAACGCTGAGGTTTTCTTTCGATTTTGAAGTAGGGTAACAAATTTTTAATCACATTCTCGGCGCTATAATTAGATTACGCCACTGTCGAATCTGCTGTTATGAATTTCACTTTTATTTAAAGTTGGGAGGGTTGAAGAGAACTTCCTTAACGTAATTATAAAGCGAAATATGTTTGTGCCGAAATACGCGTCACAATTAAGCCTTCATTTTCTACATTTAATCTAATTTTCGCTTTGCTGCTCTATACTCATGTCATTTTATTTCATTAATACGAAATGGATAGCTCTGCCGAGTTTTATTGCTTGATCATACATTTAAGATTAGATTGAGAGGGGCTGATAATTAATGCTCCTACTTTAATATATTTTTTTAAAAAGAAGCTAAGCGTCTTTATTTTTCCTCTAACTAATTTTATAGTTCGGCGTAATGTTTTCTGAAAGCAGCACTTTGATTGGCGTATAAATTAAATAAGAATACATCTTATTCGTATCTTGGGAAAAAAATGCATTTTAATAACTAACATGGTAAAAGTATGAAGTCAACAAAGTGTTGAGGCTAAATAAAAGGCTAATTTTGTAAAAAATCTACTTGTTTTCAAAGCTCATCTCGAAAAGATTTTCATAGACAGTTTCTTTTGTCTGCTTCAGGGGGGAAGCTTTATTTTCACCCTTTCAGCTTTCACCTAATTGTTTATACTCTTCATAATGATAAAGTACATTTAAAAGCCTTTTATTACATTGAAAAACCATACATTTTAAAAATTCCTCTGCCAGGAAATATAAGAATAATCATTTTTGTTCAAATAAAGCTTCAATCATTTTTTATCATAACTTTAATTTCTAAATGAAGGAAAGGAAAAATATGATATGTATATGTGATCTATGAAGAACATTAAAGAACCTTTGGCGACCACCTGGCTGGGTTGGTTTAATATACTGATTGTACTTACTTTTAGTTCTGTTAGATATATATTTTCATGTCTTTGATTCCCCTAATTCTCAGACATTAAATTTGTTTTATTTTAATTATATATATATATATATATATATATATATATATATATATATATGTGTGTGTGTGTGTGTGTGTGTGTGTGTGTGTGTGTGTGTATGTGTGTGTGTAGTCTTACAACGTCACAGTTCTGCTAAAAGCATAAATATCTGGTTAATCTATCAAAAATAATTAAATATATTTATTATTTATCTAAATTCATGAAAAAAACATCGGTCACATCTATAAAAATAATTAAATTTATCTAAAATGTATCTAAATTTATAAAATAAATATCCTATTAATCTTTTCACCTTTTTAACATAGCCGACTTCCTGGATATAATGGTTATCTTTAATTTTAATTAAATCGTATAGAAATAATTTCATGATTATGATTACCCAAAATGATCAGACACTAAAGCTTTGTTATTTTAAATGTTTTACATGAGTTTTTTTAATTGTGTAAATGAATCTCTCTAATTGAGATTAATCCCATGAATCATAGCAATTTTTAAAAGGTAATTGTTGGTTTCGTTTATTTTCTAAATTTCATGGTATTGTACCTTCAATTTTTTCTCATCCACACATACATTAAACAAAATAATCCATTTCCATTTCTGGAAGAAAATCGCATGATCAAATTAAAAAAATGAAAAAGTTTGAGATTTCATTTCAACAAATAATTCTATTGGTTTATTTGTAAATTAGGTAAAATAAAATTCAAAATTACCAAAATTTGGAAACAATTCTTTTAACCATTAAAATATAAATAAGTATAAGGAATAATTAAAATGTAATCTTTTTAAATTTTACAATTACTTAAAATTAATTTTTGTATTCAAGGTATTGCTAAAAACAAAATTTAGCTTGTTTTTTAAGTAACGGAAATTTTTTTTAAAAAGTCACTTCGAGTTGCACATTCTGGCATCCAAGATATACTTGTACTAAATTTGGTTATAGTTGGTTAAACGGTCTGGCCTGTAAAGCATCAACATCTATATACACATTAATCTTTATTATAAATATAAAAGATACTTGGCATACTGTTTATAAAAGATTTTTTCCCCAAAATCGTAAACATGTTTGGGAGACATATCGAAACGAAATTTTATATTTTGCATGTCTAGATATTTCTATAAAAACAAAAAACAAAATTAAGAAAAATCCTTGGCATCACAAATTATTCAACTTTTTTTCGACAATACAACTATCAAACTAGCCCACTTGATAGAGACTTAAATGCTTAGCTAAATACATTTAGAGTCAGGGAATCTTACATTTTTCCAATACCAGAGCCTGATTAAAGCAGGGACATGCGGGGCAGTTTCCCGGGGGCCTCTACGTCAGATGGGCCCCTAAATTGAATTTTTATTTATCAACGAAAAATGCCTTAGTCAAGTACTATGCACTTCTATGAACGGTTCTTCATAACTAAAGTAGTGAAAGAGAGGGGGGAGGGTCAATGAAGTTTTGCCTGAGGCCCCAATTAGGCTTAGTCAGGCCTTGCCCATTGCTTTAAAGCACTGTTTGTGGTTAGAGTGGTATAACAGTATATTAGAATTGTTCGAAACATAAACAACCTAAGGCAAAATATTAAAAAATATTTTACCTTGGGATATGGCAACGCCTAAACAAATGATAGAATATATATAACATATTAATGCAATCAAATTTAAAATCACAAGGATATGTATAATGCAAATGTAAATGAAGAAAAAAAATTTATTGAAAAGAAATTTTTGAAAAAGATGCTTTTTTATAAACCCAATTGGGCTAAAACAAAAAAAAAGAAAGAACTGGATTAAAATAATGTTGATTATAAATAAAACCCTGAAGAAAGTAAAAAAATGATTAATAGTAAACTGGTAATTAATTATGATGAATGTAAAATAATAATTGTGACAGATCCGAAACCCATCGGTAAATACATTTGAAAATCAATAATTTATTGAAATAAGCACTTTAATATAAGAATCAATCACTGGCGACCCATAAGCATGCTTGGAAAACCTTTGAAGAAGGATCAAACATTAAACAACCGCATCAATTTTTTTTCCATTTCCAGCCACTTTTTGAGATTCTGGTGAATCAGTTTTGATACCGGTGAATAACTTACAGAGCATCTATAGAAACGAGTCATAAATAATGGGGGAATCTTGACCAACAATAACATGAAGAATGGGCTGAAATAGGTGGGACGAGGCGTAGCCGTTTGGTCATAGTTTTCTTTTGTCAGCCTTTCATAATAGGGCGGATACGCAACCAGGAGTGTATGAATTATCTATTTTGCGAAGGCTTTCAGGTTTTTTTACACATCAGTAATATTGCTAACGATACAGATCTAGAAATCTAATAAATCACTTCTTTAGCTTTTTCAGTCCCCTTTCGACTTCCTCTCCGATGCTTAACGTAAGGAATTGAAGTTTTAACGTAAATTATAAATACAAGATATGACTTGGCGAAATATCCATTGTATCTATTTGTGGTAAAAATTTTATCAGCTCTTCTATTTAATTACATTTTTATTTCATTAAGTACTTCCCATTTTATTGCTCGTAAATTTTTTTGTCTCTGATAACGATCGTTTAGATAATATAAGAGAAGATTAGTTATCAATGAGCATATGCTTCATAATGAATAGTTGTTAACTTTTAACTCTGTGGGTGCTTTAACTTTATTCTTTCAACTCAAACAGGTGTATACTTGAAGTACAACAGCCTTTTATCGTGTCTAATTCATTACCCAACTAGATATGAGATAGACGCATTTTGTTCTTCTATGTAGTTGTAAATTGCAGGCTACTTGACAGATATCTATTAGATCTTTCAAGTGACTTAAGCTTTCTTTTTATTTCTTCACAGCCTGTGAGTGAGGCAACAGACTGGAATTTTTAGGCACTTGTTCTTGGTTCGCATTCTATGGTATAAATTATCTGGTAAATAATAGTTATCAAGTAGCTATCACATTTTTTCAAAGCAACAAGATATTAAGTAACATCAATCCTATGACATACGAATTTACTTAAATTCCTAACTAGATAACGCTTCTATTATGGGGCATATCATCTGAGGTAGTGAAGTGATTTTTATGTGATTTTTGCATTTTAAATGACTTAATATCTTTCTTAAATGTAGATTAAAAATTAAAAACTGAGTAATTCAATACGCGAGTTAGTTGGATTCGTCATTATGTTTGAACATTAAAGCATTTTTCAAACTCTTTTTGCTTCAAGCACCTTAACATTATACATAATCTAGAACTTTGTCACATCTAATATTCTTCAATTATAAAAAGGTTATTTTAATTTTTAAAAATCTCTTTTCTGAACAATTATCTGCGTTATTGAACAAATTCGTTCTATTATTTGTATGTATATCTATATTATACATAAATTTGCAAATATATCCTGATATTATACCTAATCTAGAATTTTGTCATATACAATATTCTTCATTCATAAAAAATGCCTATTCCATTCTACAAAAATCTTTTCTAAACAAGCATCTGTGTTACTGAACAAATTCGTTATTCTATTATTTGTAGATATATCTATAGTATATATAGGTTTTTAGATATATCCTAATATTATACTTAATCTAGAACTTTGTCATCTTTAATATTACACATTTACAAAAAAAGGCTACTTAATTCTACAGATATCCCCTTCTTGAACAAGAATCTGTGTTACTGAACTAATTCATTATTCTATTAATTGTAGACATATCATATTATATATAGATTTGTAAATGTATCCTAATGCTATACATAATCTAGAACTTTGTCATATTTCAATATTCTTTAATAATAAAAAAGTATATTTCATTCTACAAAAATCCCTTTTTGAATGAACATCTGCGTTACTGAACAAATTCATCACTCCATTATTTATAGATATATCAAGGCTGAAAATCCTTCAACATGCCTTTATATTATCGCCATTGAAAATTCAAGAAAGTGATTTTTCGCAAAATAATCCACTTTTATTTATTTATTTCGAATGGAAAATTTTAATTCTTACTTCTAATACATGTGAGATATTTACATTTTCATTGACAGCAACTGTAGAGAAAATACTTTTATTGGTAGATAGTAAAAGATTGTCCATTCCAAGTACATATTTTATCTTATTCATATTCCAGTAAAATACATGCCTTTTCTGCCATGTCCTATTTGTGTAAGTCATATCACTGATTCTCCGACCCACCCAAATGCACACGGATAAATAATACTGAATGGCCAGACCGTAGCAGCAGCAAAACTGACGGGCACTGTGGTTGAGTCCTAAGTGTAATCACCGGCCACGGTACAATCTTTCCTTTAGGAAGTACGTCCCATCATTGCTGGGTGGAGCCAGACCTCCATCTTTTCGTGTATCCTTTTGGGTGGCGAGAATCACCCAACATGCTTCTCACCCTCATTTTGAAGTGCCCCACAAGGGGGGGGGGCATCTCAAAAATCGAATCTCTGCAGAAACATAAAAATCTAATCGATCATTAAAGTCAGATCCCTGCAGAAACTAAAAGGAAATTTTGAAAATGTTAAAAAGTTATTATTAAGAGATGACAAATTATTTAGAAATGTTGAAGATCACACATGAAAGTTACCGAAATGAATCCGACAAATGTATATTTTATATTAATTAATTTTTTCGTTTAAGTGTATAATAAAAATATGACTATAATCATATTAATTATATACACTGTATTATATGTAAAAGTTACGAGTGAGTAAAAAATAAAAATATTCTAGGCCATATTGTACTCCCAGAAATGTAAAATGGTCATTCGGAATGGAACATAATATAAACAAAAGTGAATTTACATCGCCCAAGTTACTTTTCATTTTTCTTTTACAAAGTAACCATTTTAGAATTTCTGAGTCTATATATGTAATGAAATAATGTATTGTTTATATTTCAAACTTCTTAGCAGATATTTTTCAAAATCTGTCCATAAGTTTAAAGAGAAAAGCATCTTTTCCTACCTGCTAATACATAGAGCTATTCAGAGCTACTTAATACATAGGCAGATGTTATTAAGTAGCTCTGAAGGGATGCGCAAAAATACTTTTAGAATATTCCTTAAAATAAATGACAAGCTTTGAAGCGAAACAAAAAAGAAAATTTGTTTCTGCGAAGCACCTAGAGAAGCCCTGGAAGCTCACATTTAAAATTCCACGAAAGAAAAAATCCGCTTATGTTCCGCAGTGGTATTCCTTCTCCCGAACTATAATAGCATTGCTTTTTTTACAACGTTGAAAGGGGGGAAAAACTTTTGTAGGATATCAGAAGTTACAAATAAGCTAATGAAATCTTTTGTTCGGAAAAAATGGAGCGACAGAAAGCAACAGTGGAATCAGCCTTTAGGAGTGTCACATCCCTCAAACAATGGAATTCTTGGCGGTTTTCAAATGCATTCACAAAATCAAAATTGTTTTGAAACAAAAGACTTTCCAACTCGCTGTACATAAAACCATGCAAAGATAAAACTTCTGAAGAGGTAATATGCCGAGAGGAGAAGTAGATTCTTAAGAGGAGCAAACTAGCTAAGCAATAGATGTATTGAGGGGAATCATTTCATTCCATGATAATGATTGTCTGTTACTTTATTATTGTTATTTTTTGTATATATTGGAGATGAGATATTAGAGAAGGTAATTTTAATGGATGTATTGTTATCAGCAGGTAATTGAAGAGGATTCTTTAATGAATCTGGCATTGAATAAGTGAAATCTTTTCATTGGCATCGTTGTATTGATATCGAATGGATTGATTCTCCTCATTATTGATGTTTTTCTCTCATTTCAATGATAATAAAACTAAAGGATAGCTCATAATACAGTTTACAGGTAAAATACGAGAGAAAGATATAAAAAGTAATATCTTCTATTTCTTTTAGCTTATTAGCATCTTATAGGCCGATATTATTAACTCGGCAGGTTTTTTTTAATATTTAGGTACAAATTACCTACTTATTGATGGATTATTTATATCTTACTTCATCTCACATCCATCAGCACCATCTCGTAAAATGTTGAGATGAGCAACATTTTGATAGAATGAAGCAAATTTTTGATATAATAATCATGAGCAAAATTTTGGTTGAACAATAACCAATAGTTCTATGGCATTCTATTCTATGGCAACATTACAAGTACTATAACAATTTACGAGATGATGCTATATGCCGTTGTCAGCATGATAGGAGATAGAAAAAGGCTGTAATAGTTAGTTAAAAAATTGTTTCTTTTTGTGTGTTTGTGTAAAACTGCGTTTTTCTAGGAAAGACACCAATCTGTATAAAAGTAAAAAGTAAAACTTTTATCAATATAAAATGTAATCCAAAAGTCAGAGCCGTTTCCGATATACACGATATAAAATAAGATTTACTCATTTGAAATTGAAAAATTATTCTAAATATTCTTTAAAAACGCATTGTAATATTAACTTAAATATTATATGTAATCCAAGAAGAATATTTCGATGAAAATATTTGAAGATTCAAAAAGAAACATTTAACTATAGCTTATTCATACACAAAAGTAACTCCCGTGAAATTACAGTTGCAAAGCCTTTGGAAACAAAGCATTCTTAGTGAGAAAAGTACCTACTGAAAATGTTTTTTATTACTTAATTTTATTTCTGAAAGACCTACTTAATTGAATTTTAATCTTCATTAAAGAAATAATAAGTGTTTCAAATTATCATTCTCTGTTTTTTATCTCCCCTTCTTTTAAAGTAATCATGTTTTACACCTCTTCAACTGAATTTAATTCATGATTTATATTCTATGTAATTCAAATTTTTTATGATAATTGACTTCCTAGGAAAGAAATTTCATCGAAATAAATAATATTTTTTAAATAATTCATTGAATAAATAATATTTTTTTAAATAATAATATCAGTTTATAAAATTGCTACATAATAGTTCATTACAACAGGTTATACGCATGCTAGAAGGAAGTAAAAATTGACTTGTTTTACTTGACACTTTAAAAGTTGTAAGATATTTTTTAATTGTTGTTGTTGGAGTTTTTGGCTTTAGAACCATTTTTGATTTTGGTGCAAGAGCCATTTTTGATTCTGGTGAAAGAGCCATTTTTTCAGGAGACCTTTTTTTAAAAAAAGTTTATCATATAGAACAATGCCCGTTCTGTTGAATCGTAAGTATGTTTGTGATCGAGAAGAAACATCTTGCTCTCATAAAGCAATTAAGATTACAAGTTCCTATCAGCATCTTTAATGTTAATAAGTAAAGCTAACTATACTAAAACTCTTTTTTAAAAAACCCACGAATCCGAATTTTTCTTTAAATTGATTTTTTCATTATTTTAATTTTAATATTTATACAATTTTTTTCATACATGACTAAACTGGAGGGATGAGAAAATTTATGAAATAAAGTTAAAATTATGGAAATATATTTAACAGCAAAGAGGTATTGCTGCAAAAAACTTTAAAAAAAGAAAAAATTATTCAGATGAAATTGCGTTAAATGACATATTTTCGGGTTCAATACCTTGAAAAAAGCATGACTATATTAGTTATAAAAAACAGGTTTATATTTCTATCAAACATTAAAGTGATACAAATATGAAATAAATTTCTTCGGTTTTTTTTCCTTCTCCATTTGTAAGACATTTTTGAGTTCTGAATTTATAATAAGGACTTGTTAATTCTCTCTGTTGGTAATTTAACGATCGAATTTAAATGTTTTGTCTATTTCAAACAGAACATAAAAAGCACATTAAAAGTTGCTTCTAGAAGGGAAATAAGTAGCATTGTTCTTTCTGACTGATAGAATTCTTTACCATAAACAGCGTCAGAAGACTTTAGAAAACTGTCAAAAGACCATTTATATTTCTATCAAACGATAAACAAATTACTTCATTTTTTTCCATCTAAATTCTTTCAGACATTTTGGAGTTCTCAATCGCAATAAGGACCTGTTAATTCTCTCTGCTTGTAATTTAAAGATCAAATTAAAGCCTTTTTAAATTTTAAACAGAACATAAAGTAAAAGAGCATCAAAGGTTGCTCCTTGAAGGTAAGTAAGTAGCATTGCACTTTCCGACTGACAGAATTCCTTGCCATAAACAGCGTCAGAATTTTTTGAAAACTATTAAAGAATAAACGAGTAAAACGAGTTTATAGCATATAAACGAGTTAAGATATAAGTTTATATCTTAATGCAAATATTAAATAAATTACTTCATTTTTTTACTTCTCCATGCTTGAAGACATTTTTGAACTCTCAATTTGTAATAAAGACCTCTTAATTCTCTCTATTTGTAATTTAAAGATCGAATTTAAATGCTTTGTCCATTTCAAACAGAACATAAAGTAAAAGTACATTAAGAGTTGCTCCTAGAAGGGAAATAAGTAGCATTGTACTTTCCGACTGACAGAATTCCTTGCCATAAACAGCGTCAGAAGTCTTTAGAAAACTATCCGAAGGGAAATCCTCTTTTGTGTCCATAGTAAAGTGCTTTACTTTCTGAAATCCCAGCCCTTGAGCTCATCATGGAGAAACTCTGGGGATGTTTCTCGAAATTTCAACACGGTGAACTAAAGAATTCGCTCGAAATTTATAAGCATCTCATGTTTATTTCAATTATTACTTATTTTCCACAGCAAATGAAATCCGATCTATAAAACGGAGATGACGAATTATTTCAAATAAATTTAAATCATAAGCACAATGAATGATGTGAATATTTCTCTATTTTATCAAATATTCTCTGAAAGTTCGGATTAATTTTTCTTTTTACTTTCCCGTTTGAGAAGTATAAAGATCGCCAAAATTCAGATTGTAATCGCCAAAAATTCAGAACTCGTGATTTTGACGAATCTCCGTGTTTTAGATCTCCATTAATTCGAAAAATATATTTTTTTGAAAATGACTGTCTCTTTGTCTATGACAAGGATAGCTCAAAAAGGCTTTAAAGTAAATGAATGAAATTTCGTTTATGGTCCTTACGCCAAATTTATAGATTTCTATCAAATTTTGAGCAAAGCTTACTCTAAAAAATATTGTCAGCCTGGTTGTTCAATTATAAATTAGCATGATAATTCGAATGTAAATTAGCATGATAATTCAAATATAAATTAGCATGGTGATTCGAATATAAATTAGATTATCATAGCGTAGATATCTATGAAATTTCGAGCCATATGTAACAAAGGGTTGGATGCCTGCAAGCTGTACATTCAGAAACATGTAAACATGATATGCATTTACTTCAATACAGGGTGGGCAAAAAGACCACAAAAACTTAACAAATTTACAAAACTCAGAAAATGAAGCGAAATTAAAATAAAAAACGTTTTGCAGATTTAGCATCGATAAGCTAGAGGATTTTTTTTAAATAAGAAAAAATTTTAAAAAAACAACCGATAGGTGGCGTTTGAATGTTAGTGAAAGGAAAGACTCACAAATAATAAAAATAATGTTAAAAAACCATTTATTACAGAAATACATGCTCCAGATATCTACCACCACAGGTGATAACTCATTGAATGTGTGTCACAAACTAGTAATGAATGATTTCAGCTTGTCCGGATGTATAAATAACAGCTCCAGATTTGCGACGCATCTTCAATCAGTGGATTGTATTCTCGATTCCAACAGATAAGTTGGACGGAATCGATACACCAGGGATTGTACATTTTCCTACATACTGGTGTGTTTTGCCCCATAGCTAGTTGTCAGACCAAGGAGGTCATGGAAATTTTGCTTCTATGAGCTTCCCGTACACTGCTAGTCAATGGAAAAGATTCTGACGCTGATGCTTCCATTTGGGCTGCAACTCACGTCTAACTTGTCTGCCTTATACTAACTTGTCCGGACCTTACACGATCCTACAGTGATCCAGTTTCTCAAATCACTGAACAATCTTTATGAAACTTGCTACAGTTACAAACCCTTTTCATTCTTCAATTTTTCTGTAGTCGGAATGTACGAAAGGTAACAGTCCCTGATTCCTGGCTCGTGTAAAATAGCTTCACCGTTAAAGTTTTATGTTTTCCCTTAAGTATCCTTGTTCACTTGTATGGCTTGCAATGGAGAACTGGTTCGGAATCAAGAGCGTAAGTATTTATAATCACCTGTCTCATTTGTATAGTTCTAAGTCGTTTGTACTAACGCCATCTGTCGAATTTTTTGAATATTTTTTCTGATCGTAAAAAAATTCCGCGACCAATCAATTCTAAATCTGTAAACCATTTTCTGTTTTCGGGTTTTATGAATTTATAAAGTTTTTCGGACTTTTTGCCCACTTTGTATATCAAATTGGTATATGATTTTGAGATTACAATTGTAGCTATGTGTCATATTTTTGTTTTAATCGATCAGGAAAAACGTATCTTAGACACAAACTCAAATTTCAGATACTGTTAACTAGAAAGATACTGTTAAAGAGATTAATCGCCAAAAGACTTGCCAAGAGCCATGCGGTAAAGTCAATAAAAAGGCTAAATTCACGGCGAAGCTTGGTATTTCGTATCTATTGCACGCCAGTATATTGCAAGGCATTCTCTGTCAAATCCAAGGTCCACGTTGTTTTTTTAGGTGAAGTATTACAATTAATTAGAGAATGAGGCAGATAGTTTTGGAAAAACCATTTACGCTGGTTTATGCAGTGATTTTTCTGCGAATTTGTGATTCTTTGACTCAAAAGTTCAATATATTCATATTTTAATGTGATTATAATTTTCTGAATTGATATTTCACTCAAGTTATGGTCATTATTTTAAACAAAATTAAGCCATAAATATTTTTCTAGAATTTCAATTCAATTCATAAGTCTCTGGAGAAATTATTCCACAAATTTTGTAAGAAAAATTTACACAAAAATACACTAAGGTCAATTTCATTCGATATAATCTTGGTTTATTTTCGAATTTGATGAATGTGTGAAAAACCAATGAAATTTTTTTTAATATACAGTTTATTCATTTTACGGTTTGCATAAACACTGTGAAACATGCTTTCTTTATTTAGAGAAATGATCGTAAATTGTCTTCTTCATCTCATATCTTATTTGGGAGAAGCTGTTAAAAGTCTTGATACAGAAAGTATATCTACCAGACTCTTCAACCCAACCGTAGGCACTCGTAATAAACCTTAAAACTGAATGAACGGACAGAAGCAACAGGAATACTGGTTGAGTCATAAGGACTATTACCGGCCATGGTACAACCCTTCCCGAAGGAAGTTCGTTCCTTCACTGACGGAAGGAGCCTAACACCCACCTATTTGTGTACCCTCCAGGGTGGCTAGATCCAATCACCATTCCGGAAGCATATCATCTTCATTTCGAAGAGCCACTCGAGGGAATTAATACAGAAAGCATTGATTTCACAGAAAGTATTGATTTAGATTTACAATGTTAGGAAATCCATTCTAATTTTAATCCTATCCAATTTTAAATTATGTCAATTAGAAGCAGAACTGATGAAAGTAAAATCCTGAAATAATTAACCTTTCTGTCTTAACAGCTTTTTGTAACAATTATTTACAAAAATTGTTTTATTAATGGTTTTATTACCAAGTTATCATTCTATTAAATATCTCAGCACCGCAAATTCATTTTTTCTTTCCTGTATTGAAGACATCAGAACATATTACGTCAAATCTCTTCCGAAAACATATATGCAGATTGAAAATTTCTTTTTACTTCAAACTTTTATGAAATGGCTTTTAAAAGTAGCAAACTTTTATAAATTCTTTACAAAATAGATTCTTTGAGCAAAATGTAAATAATCACGCACTTTTAATGAAATTTCAATAAAATGATATCAAAAATGAGGAAAGTATTAATTTTTTCCAAGCATATCATAAATTTTATTTTTAAACTATGAAGAATAGATTTTTATTAGATAAATTTATTGATACCCTTTTGTTTGATTTGTTTTTAGATAAAAGGCAGAGAAAGTTTACAAAAGTTTTATTTAGGTTAATTATATTAACGTCTCGTTGTAAAACAACCCTAGATATAATTTGGGACTGATCTCGTCATTTTGAACAGCGATCAGATGACGAGGACGATGCCTGAGAGGGTATCCCCTCTCAGGTATCCCCCCCTGAGAGGGCACACACACTAGCAGGAAGACGTTTGAGCCTGACAGATTAAACGTGCAGATGATCCCCTTACATGATGGTTCCTCGGTGGAATCGGGTCTCGAACCAGATACCCTACGGCTCACGCGTCGGGACCTTACTACCACGCCACAACGGTCTTTAAGCTTAGAATTGAATGCGAAGTTAAGGAATTAGCAGTTCTTAGCGCTCATGATATTTATTTGAATTGTTTGATGAAGTTTTAAAATGTTTTATTTGAGGAATTCTATGCTTTCCTTCCGAAATCTGTAATTATTTTCATTGAAACTCAAAGAAATTAAATTAAATTAAATCAAAATGTTAATACCATGTATTTTTAAAGCATAAAAGTTTCCTACAATCGATTATAAAATTTTAATGATTATATTTGAAGTGTTATTATCTATTAAAATATCTTGTATACCTTGGAATGCACAGTTCTGATCCAAAATAGACAAGAATGGAAAAGGGGATCTGAAACGGATTATAACCGCAAAACATTGAAAGAATTTGATTCCAAACCAGAATGGCACGAATTTGGTTTGATAATTTTATTTGATTTATTTTGGATGATTTATGCACAGTTCTGATCCAAAATAGACTAGAAGAGAAAAAGACATATGGAACAGACTATGTTGGAATCTGAAACGGAATATAACCATAAGACAATGAAAGCATTTGATTCCAAACCGGAATGATATGAACCGAATGATTTTATTTTATTTATTTTGGATGATTTTATTTGGAGTGTTATTACACATTAAAATGTTTTGGGTATTTTGGAATGCACAGTTCTGATCCAAAATAGACAAGAAGAGAAAAAGATATCTGGAACAGACTTTGTCGGAATCTGAAACGGAATATAACCATAAGACAATGAAAGCATTTGATTCCAAACCGGAATGATATGAACTTGGTTTGATGATTTTATTTGATTTATTTTGGATTATTTTATTTGGTGTGTTATTACCTATTAAAATGCCTTGAATATTTAAGAATGTACATTTCAGATCCAAAATATACACGAAGAGAGAAAGATATCTTAACTGAAATATAATGGATACCACAACGCTTTGAAAATATTTGATCCCAGACCAGAATTTTAAAAAAACTAGGCTAGCTTTTACTGTCCATCTGTTTGCGGACACGAGTCTCAAAATCCCATAATTCATCAGCCAAAGAAACTGAGTTTTTGCCTGCAGGTTATTGCAGTTCAATAAAAAATGAAAGAAATCATATTTGTTATTCTTGAAGAAATATAAATGTACTTATAATAATCATAATTTTTTTAATAGACTCCTTCGAAACAGCAACAGTTATCTAAAAATATGAGTATCGAATGTTTGATTCCTAACTTTCTTTTTGACTCTCTTTAATCTATATTAATGAGCTCTTAACAACTTTTTTCCCATCAATTCTAGAAGGCTTTTAAAAATCCTACATTTACGTTTCGAAACAGCTAATTTATTTAGATGTAATCGCAAAAAGTAAAATATTCAGTTTCAAAATGCAGGAAAGCGAAGTTACAAGTTTTACTCTACATTCCGACGCACGAAAGAAAACTGGGCTACCCATTTTGTTTTGCAAGAAAATAAATAAAGCGAAGCAAAAATTCAATTAAGGTACTAATGATACTTTCTTTTAACTTTGAAAAATAATTGTTCGAAGTAGCAGGATTAATGAATGACATCTACTTTAGTCCATTTTTCCTGGGCGTGTCCTTGACAGGACACCAAAGTATAATTAAACCTTTATAATGCTCCATAGTATCATTGCGCGCAGAAAACCTCAATTAATAAAACGAAGGACATAAGCGCTTACTGTACTTTAACACGCTAGCTTAATTTAATGAGAAAAAAGTTGAAACGCCTTTTTGCATTCATTTCTGCAGAGCATTTCTTACAGGGATCCTTAGTTAATGGCTTAGGATGAGACGAGAGAAAGGAGAAAAAATTAAAAAGCAAACAATTTTTTTAAATGACGACACAAAAGCATTCATTTTATCTCTAGATGCGTTTTCGTACAAAACTCAAATTTTAGATACTTTAATGGAATTTGAAAAAAAAAATTAATTAAATCCTAATTTTGAAGAAATCAAATTTTTCCTCTACTACTTATGTTTTAAAGACAACTTTCTTTTTTTTTAAAATAATGATAAATTATAATTTTTTTTGCTTCATGTTTCAAATGAAAATTCTCAGAAATAGCGAACAATAAGTGAAAAACACTATTTCCGTTGTTTTGTTCGAATGCACTCTTTCTTAATGCATGAATAACATTAAATAAAACGGGTTATTTTTTTAAAAAATAATGACATTTCTCTGTCGGTTCAAACTAAAATAAAAACAATAATTCATTTTCATTTATTTATTCTTCATATACTTAGATATGTCACTATAAGAAAAATGTTCTAAAATGAATTTTTTGAGAATTAAAACTACATTTTAAAATTATCAGAATTCTATTCAATAATCAAATCAAAAGAAAGTATTGAGATTTCTGAAAATTACATTTCCATAGTTTTATAGAAAATAATGAAGCAAAAAAACCATTTCTGCTATACATTTATATTCAATCAGAAATATTAAAAATTGGAACATTATTATATTCTGTTTTCGTGTAATTATTGCTTCTATTTTGAGTCCTTTTTAAATATAATTTAAACTATTTCTTACTTTTGACTTTAAGCTTCAAAATGTGAAATTTCATTTATAATAGAAGACAAATAAATAGATTTTAATTCAACATTTTGCTAAAGGAATTGATTAAATTTGTTGCTTAATAACAGAGGTTCTTGAAGATTTCATTCATAAAAAGAATAATTCTATGAAAGTTCGAATCATAAAAAAAACATGCAGATTTCATTCATTTGACTCTTTCGTCTTAAATATGAACATTTCATTGTGAATAAACTTAAAATGGAATGGGAATGAAATAAAATTCTATTTTTATAGAAATCCGGGTGGTGTAACCTAACTGATGACCTGATTAACCTGAACCTGTGATTGAACTTTTAATGGCTGCACGCGGTCAGAAGTGGAATATTTTAAAACATTATGTCATTGGGAAAGTTCTATAACTGAAGTTTTAAATGAAAAACTCATTTAGAGTCTTTTTTATGTAAAAATTAATGATTTAAACAAATAAAATATACATTTGCATATTCATTTTAAGAAATTAACCTGTATAAAGTGCTCACAGGATAAATTTAATCATCTTCTTTTATAACCCGCATATCAGAAAAGTAAATAATTTAGAGTATCAAAATCATAGTTTTCAAATGATAAATTTAACCAACATTTTTTATAACATACGTTTCAGAAAAGTAAATAATTCCAAATATCAAGAATCATACTGTGCAAACGATAAATTTAATCAACTTCTTTTATAACCCGCATACCAGAAAAGTAAATAATTTAGAGTATCAAAATCATAGTTTTCAAATGATAAATTCAACCAACATCTTTTATAACATACGTTTCAGAAAAGTAAATAATTCAAAATATCAAGAATCATACTGTGCAAACGATAAATTTAATCAATTTCTTTTATTACAAACATGCTAGAAAAGTAAATAATTTATAGTATCATAATCATAGTGTTCGAACGATAAATTAAATCAGCTTATTTTATAACTTTCACCCAAGAAAAGTAAATAAGTTATAGAATATATTTGTACACGCTGAATATTAGTAAATAAAAAACAATAAAATTTAAATTATCATATTTTTTTAAATTTTATATTCTAACTTCTGATTATAAATTAGTATATTCCAAAATAAATACATTTTTTCCTAATTCTAGTTAAACATTTTTTTCTAGTTCTAGTTTAAAATAATCTTCCTTCCTAAGTTGGAAAATAAACTTTTATGGTGACTAAAACTCATTTTAATTGAAAAAAGTAAGATTTCCTGTATTCTTTTAGGTTTTTCTTTAATGTAGAATTTGTTTGTTCGAATAAAAAATTTGTATACAATGATTTAATTCATCATTAATGAAAATAATGATTTAATTCATCATTAAT
>JAOUZG010047196.1:9395975-9427798 GCA_026289955.1 Argiope argentata
ATATGTAGGAGAATTAAAATTTTTAGGTTCGCTTTATTCTCTCTCGATCATGACGCGGTACAAGAGTAGATTAGCATAGAGGAGCGTAAGGAGAACTAAATCATTTACCCATGGTCTTAAAAACCACAAGATTTTTGATGGGGAATATATTCTTTTACAGGGCTTATATACATGAAATTTCTTACACATGCCTATTCTGATAAGGGAAACACAGGAATCTTTTAAAAGAATATTACGATCACAGTCATATTCTGGTTCTTTATCCTCCCTGAAAATTTGAGTACAGTTGCCCGATGATTTCTTTTGCCTGTTCCCTTAACAATAATATGTTGAAATTACTCAAAAACTGAAACAAATCCTTTTTAAGTGATCTCCAAAGGGATTTTTTTCAATTGGTGTCAAAATAGTTTTCCTAATTATTCTCCTCATTAATTAATTTATCGATATGACAACATATACAATCGATGTTTTAAGTTTCATTTTATTAAAACAGTTTTGTTTTTACTAGTATAATGTTCACATTCCCACCATATATTCCATTCTAAAGTGGAGTTCTCTTCACGTTAGTCAAGTTTAAAATATCCTCTATTTCACAAGATGTAAAAATAACAGATATAATGTTTGTAGCATATTATTTAATAATTATTACCTTGTTGTTGAACAAAATGACAGCCTCAATAACTTAATTCAAGCCACACGAGTGGTATTGACAAAAATTGGAGGAGCAATACTACTCTTAAAACTTTACGGGATTTTTATCAAATAAAATTTCAAAATTGATCAAAATAGGAAATAATCATATAAAATACTAAAATATTATTTTTTAACCTTTATTTGAGGAAATATAACTGAAGTTATTCAAATGAATAGTCATTACGTTGGCAATTTGATATTTATAAATAATTTTTAAGTAAACAATCTTTTTTTTTTCAGATTTTGTTGTTGATGATAAAAAAGCTATTTAATTAACTTACTCTGCAATAGTAGTAAAAAACTATTTAATTATCTTACTCGGTAATAATAATAAATTCTTAGCCTTTTGTATTATATGGTCGAGTCTTAAAGAGAGAACTGTAGAAGTAATCGGACTATACACCCAATAAACATGAATTGTCGTTTCTTCTTGACACTTAATCATTCCTTTGCAAAATGTACCATAAGCATTAGTCCGGTGGTGGACTGGGGGAATTTGGGGAAGAGGTAACAGTTCAGGTGTCTTCCTCTTTATCTAACCATGATTCAAAATTACGAGGTCCGTTCCAAAATAGACCTTTAGTTGCTTTAAAACGGGACGTTAATATAAATAAAATAAACAAACAAACTAAAATTTAGAAACATTAGTTTAAACATTAAGGAATTAAATAAACTATGTGTAAAATCATATTTTTAAACATATATCATTAATAATTTTATATAAATTATTTCTATCATTAAAATTATGTTTCACATTACGACCATTAAGTTTGTGAAGCAACGAATGAATAAATCCTTAGCATTCAAAAATTCTAAAGCGTTAATATCATATTAAGTACTCTTGAATCACTTTCTAATGCGAATGATTTTATAATCTCCATGGTGACAAATAATCTAAATACATGTTTCATTCATCACTTCTCTGCTGCCACTTAAATTCACATTAATACCATTTAATGTAGAGGGATAATTTAAATAAATGAATGCGATAAATGGGTAGTACGATATCATTCATTTGAATTAAATAATCAGCATTGTAATAATCAGCAATCTCGAAATACATTAAGTATACCTGCCTTTCTATTCTGATGTGTGATTATTCAAACATCAACTCAAGAATAAGCATTAAAATTGACAAATTTTCAATTCTTTTAAATTAATTATGAAAACAATGCGTGTCACAAACAATTAAAAAAAATTAACATTTACAATGCATATAAGTATACATGAAAAGAAACGTTTATTTAAGAAAGAGATAAAAAAAAACAGTTTTGACTTCAAAAGAGTAAAAAATTTGAGCCCTGATTCCACGAAATACCCTGTTTACTTTGAGTGTGTATCGAGTTAAGTCTATTGATGATACCAAAGCCAGTGTGGTACTGAAATTTAAAGAGACAGTTTCAGTTTCGTTCTCGTCATCTGAAAATGATTGAAACCGAAAGGCAGGTATCCTAAGAATCTTCATATAGTTTTAAAACGGGATGTTATTCTTTAAAAATTAATGAATCGGTGGAAAGCAAAGTATTAACATTAAATACAAAGGAAAAATTCAAAAAGAAAAGTATTGGGGATAGTAACTCAATGAAAATATTAAAGCAACGAAATCTTGATTTTCTTCGTAGATTTAAATACAAGGTAATTATCATTAAATTTGTGAATTTTAAAAGTTATACTGATCAGAAAGACATGAAAACACCTCAAGAAATATAAATTCATTGGTTAAAGAAAAAATAATTTAAAAGGCTGGAAAGTGTACGCAATATTTTTGGGAAAATATGGATTTTCTGTTCGTGATAATATCAAGAAAAACGGTGTTTCCAAACAGAGAGTATTATTCTATCTTTGGTTGGTTTAGATAAACTAACGACCAGATTTAAAATAACAATCGGGCTTCTTTGGAATGGACATCGTAACGGCAGTCAGAGGACGAGGATGACACTTAATCTGTCATCCCCCTTTCCAAACTTCCACACCAGCTCAGAAGGAGGACGTTTGGACGTGGCTGATTTAGAGCGTCCAGACTAGCTCACACAACGATTCTTTGGTGGAATCTGGTCTGGAGCCTGAACCTATATATATATATATATATTTATATATATATGTTCAGACATATATATATATATATATATATATATATATATATATATATATATATATATATATATATATATATTTGTTTGTGTGTGTGTGTGTCATATATATTATATATATATATATATATATTGAGAATGCTGACCCTAACTTTGCTCGATTTGGTATTTATTATGTATTTTAAATGATCAAAATTTTCTTTAACATGTTTAATTGCTTTTTAGTTAAGTCTCACATAACAATTCATAAAATAATAGAAATTTATTTTTGTGATCTAGGAGGTTGCCCCTATTATTTGATTTATTTCAAAAAATAAGCAGAAAAGAGAAAATGTCTTTTTTTTTTCACATACAAAAATATAGTTATTTTTCACAAAAAGGAACAAATCATAGCAAATTTTATAGCTTTTAAAAATTTCCATCCTTTTAAAATATATTCATTAAGTTAGTGCTTAATGAACTAGAAAAAGTTTACTTAACTTTATAATTTCAATGAATCTATAAACTTCTGCAATATTAACAAGAATAAAAATTTGATTTTACATCCTATAAGGGATGTTGTTGCTATCTATGTGTGATAATCTTTGATTAATCTTTGATCTTAACGTTAATCATCTTTATAGAGGAATCTCATATTTTCATGGAATAGAACTGAAGTCAATAGTATATATTTAGAATTATTCTTCTTATTGCAGCTTTGGGTCAGAATCTGAGCTGATAAAACTGCAGGTAGCTGAATTATTCAAGAAATATTCAATAAGAACTTTGTAAATATAGCATACCCGATTTTTTCCATTTTGTTCAAACAGAAGATTGAAGTTAACTCCTTTATCTCAAAATGCCTTGAAATAAAGTATCTTTCTTTAATAATTAATTCCTCTTGAGATAATGTCTTTTTTATCTCAATTATCAGTGGTAATTTTTCTTTTCCTTTCATTAATTACAGTTTCCATATCTTCTTTCTTGATTCTTTTTTCTTCTAACTCCAATTTTGCTTCTCAGAGACGACAGGCTTCAATAATTTAAAAAATATCATTAATTTAGAATTATTTTTTCAAAGATTTTTAAGGGAAAAAGGTAGGTAATTATTATTTTATAAAAAGTATTTTCTTATTCTGAAACTTTGATTTGGTCTTTGTCTATTTATATTCAATTATGTAACATATTTAAAAGTATGTTAAAATCACAATTAATTATAAATTTTACTTGAAAATTAAAATTCCTCTCATTAACATGTTTATATTAATGATTCAGACATTCCATCAAATTAGATATATCCTTCTCCATTTTCTCTCAATTAAAGCATAGAAAAGATCATATAGGTAGATAAAAAATATCGGGAGCAAATTATATCAGTGGCAACCAGCTTGATAAATTAAAAATAGAAGAAGTCATGTTCTTATAATTTTAAACTTTTTTCTTCTTTTTTTTACATTTTGATTGAAAGTATTATAAAATTATTTTTTGTTAGAATGAAAAATGTATTCATTTTAAGTTGATGACTCAAAAATTAAAATGAATAAATTTCATGAAATCATTTAAGATCAAATATTCTTAAACTTTGTGATACACAACTTTAAGTTAAGGATCCTTCACTTTGTATGAAAAGGATCATTAAGTTCTTTCTTTAAATTGCACGAGCGAAATACTCATATATAAATAATAATTACTGAATTGAAATGTCCTCAGTGTTCCAAAAATACTAAAATTAATATTAAAAATTCAGTAATAAAACAACCATGAAGCTCAATAGCTATTGATAAAAACCTAATTAGTAAAATTAATCTTTAATATTAAACTTGGTAAAATTTGTTCAAAATTAAATAATATATTAAAATACTGAATTAATTAAAGGATAAAAATTACATCAGGAGAACTGGAAATCCTCGTAAAATTTATAGTTTGTGAAAGACCCGATGACTTGAAAAGATTATAATTGAACAAAATAGCATCAAAATGAAAACAAGAGAATCTTTAAAAAAAATTCACAAAGCAAGAAATCGGAAAAACTTAATGGACTTACACAGTTCTCTTAATATTTAATGAAAACAAAAACAAAAGAAGAAAATACATTTAGTGAGGAAATTCGAAACAACAAACAAACGAACTCGGAAGAAATAGCGAAGAGTTAAATAAAATCAAATGATGACAAACAGTTCGAACAAAAGATTTTTATTAAAATAATAAATGCATAGAAATTGTTTGTTTCCAAACCAGGAAAAAAATGAAATAAATTTCAATTCTCTTTAAAATTCTTTCCATAATGATTCTTAGTATTGTTTGATTTATCTGCATTAAAAGGAAATTTTATTATTTGAATAATTATTTTAAAATAAATTATTTTTAAATAATCATTTTCATATAAAAGTCAATAACCAAAGACTGTTTTCAAGATGAAAGGTTGCTAATATAAACTTTTAGATTGATAATTTTAGTTGCCAAATTTGCGAAAATCTCGACGGTTCTAGAAAGATAATCTCAAAATCACGATATATTTTAATCCTGTATGAATATCGAAACTGTAATAAATATCAAGAGGTACTGACAATATGAATTCTTGTTTCGCGAAATATTTTAGAAGGGTTGAGTTTATATAATTTGTCTTTTTTTTTCTTAAATAACCCTAAGAATAAACTACTTAGAACTAAAATGAAGCACAATATCGTATAACAAATTAGAGACTGAAGTATACTAAAAATTCAGAAATATTTCAATTATTTCAGTTCAATTATTTATTTTATTGCTGATAATTTTAGTTGCCAAATTTGCGAAAATCTCTACCGTATGAGAAAGATAATCTCAAAATCCCAATATATTTTAATCCTGTATGAATATCGAAACTGCAATAAATTTCAAGAGGTACTGACTATATGAATTCTTGTTTCACGAAATATTTTTGGAAGGGTTGAGTTTATATATTTTGTCTTTTTTTTTTCTTAAACAACCCTAAGAATAAACTACTTAGAACTAAAATGAAGCACAATATCGTATATCAAATTAGAGACTGAAATAGACTAAAAATTCAGAAGTACTTCAATTCAGCTTTCTTTTACAGTCAAACTTCTTTTCTATAGAAAAATAATGAGGGAAAGGGGGATATATTTAGAAAGCCCAAAATATGTCTAGAAACAATTTCAATGGCTTTTCTAATTAAAGCGGAAATCCCTTAAAGTAGATAATATGATTAAATATCATCTTACCAACTATTTACAATCTGAGAAAAACATGTTTTTATCAATTATTGTTTCTTCAAAATTCGAAGTATCGTATAATCGGCGTAGTTACCAAAAACAATCAAAACGTCGTTAGTTCAAAAATAGAGCATGAGGAAATTTCAGATTTCAACCTCTACAACTTATTTTGGGTTTGGAATATAAAACCTGAAATATCATTATTAGTAAAAGAAAATACTAAGAGACAAAAATTAATTTTTTAAAAAATCGTTTTTATTGGAGAAGAGAGGTAAATATATTTACTCAACAAAGCAAACAAATATTTCAAACAGCACAAGCTAAATTAAGCAACTGGCTGCTGACTTTTAAACTAAATATACAGGATGGGCAAAAAGTTGATTTAAATATTTATTACATTTTTAATTTTTAGCTTTAATGAATATCAAAATTGAGATAATGATGCAATTTTCTTCAGTGAACATTTTTATCCTCTTTTTTTCAGTATTAAAGAACGTACTTTGGAGAAATTTTTCAGCAAAACATTTATTTTAATAAAGAATGCTGTAGCAGACGATTTTAAAAAGAAAAGACTATGTAAAATCAGAATTATTTCCATTTGGAATGCAAATATTGACATTCATTCTTCTAAAAAAGATTTTATTATAAATAAAGATGCAGTCGTTAATTGAGGAACATCTGACAAAAACAATTTTAACAAATCAAAGAATAGTATAAAATACTATTCTTATGAAAAAAAGATAGGATGAGGCATTTGGGAGTATTTCAGTTTCAATATACTTTATTCATGTAATCAGAATATTATCTTTGAAAAAATTACATAAAATAGTCTTTGATAACAATCTCATATCAACTTCCTTTTCTTTTAATATGTGATTCATGCTGCAGTGTAAATTTGATTATATTAAGCATTTGCGCTTATAAATAAAATATTTTATCAGAAATCCTTACTAAAAGCTAATTAGAATTGTAAAAATATAGTCTATATATACACTTTAATCTTAATTCCTTCAATAAAAAAATTGAATGCTCATTATATTAAATTTTGATGGTTTTTAAAGCCAGCTATACTTCAATAGAATAACTTTCCTTACAGGAAATGAAAGAATCAATATGAATTTTATTATTTAAACAAAACATTCCCAAAAAATAGCTGTTCAATCTGAGTAGCTCCCTTAATTAAGAAGCGTCAATTTTGTTTTTCTTTCTCTTTGTTTTGCAATATTTTGTTGTTGTTGCTGTTATTGTTGGGCCATTTTTCAGTCCTATTTTGTTAAAAGCCTTACAAGTACAATTAATCAAGTATTTTTCAACAGAGAAATTTCAAGCCAAAGTTCCTTTTTCACAGAAACCTTATGAGTGTCTTTATAACTGAAATTTCAATTGTCCCCGATACAATGCTGTACGTTTCTTATATTCTTGGAAAGATGGGGTTGGCAAAAATGGCATCATAACAATCTGGACGTAGCGAAGGTTAAATCAGAAAAAATATGTTATAGTTAACTTTTTATGGCTTTATCAGTTTAGTCAAGGTCCAGTTGTGATTGTCCACTTTCCGGGAAAGTGAGATGTGATTGCAAAATAAATAAAGGGAAGGTGATTATAGAATTGTATTCAATTATCCTTACTCGAAAATGGCGCATTGAATTTTAGAAGCATTTTGCACAAAACTTTTTAGAGCATAAAAGTATGTATAATAAACGTTATATTAGCGTAATACCATTATTTTCCAACAGATTAATAAGGTTTATTTTCCTACTGATTAATATGACATAGAACTCACACATCTGTAGGAAAATACACTGTGGTATTATGCTAATATAAAGTTTATTATTTTTAATATAACGTTTATTATTATTGATCATCAAAAGTGCAAACAGTCAAATAAATAACACTCTCTCCTAAAATTAAATCAAATATTATCTATAATAAAAATGGTGCATTGAATTCTAGAAGCATTATGCACAAACATTTTTAGTGTATAGCATAAAAATATGCATAATAAACGTTATATTAGCATAATACCATTATATATTTTCTTACAGATTAATTAGAGATATTTCTCACACATCTGAGAAAATATACATTGGTATTATGCTAACATAACGTTTATTATATTTAATATAACTTTTATGTTAGTATTACGTTTATTATTATTAATCATCAAAAGTGCAACCAAACAAATGAGTAACACTCTCTACTGTTATTAAATCAAGTAATAACCCCTATAAAAATCTCGCATTGAATTCTAGAAGCATTTTGCACAAAGCTTTGTAGAGGATAAAAATATGCTTAATAAAAGTTATATTAGCCCAATATCATTGTGTATTTTCTTACAAATTAATAAGAAATAGTACTCACATATCGGTAGGAAAATACACAAAGGTATAGCTACAGAGTGGCCCCCTAAAGATGATTTATTCTGTATTTATAGAACAGAAGTCAATCCTAACCTAAATTTTGCATGCTGGAGCAAAAATGCATCGAATAGTATCAAAATGAAGCAGACTCAGGGGGTAAATCCATGTTTTAAAAATAGATACGTGAAAAAATATGTCTACTTCATGTCTTCAAGGTGAAAAATTCTTTCTTAGTTATAGACCCTCATAAAAGTCCATTCCATTCTTGAAATAAACTGGTTTGTATCTTGAGATAAAGGGAAGAATAAAGATAAGAATAAATATACTGGTATGTATCTTTATTCTTATTGAATTCTTCCTTTTGTTGTTCTCTTACAAATTCAAATGAAATTTATTTTCAAATGTCCGAAGAAAATGTTTCACTAATACTGAATTCTGATTTCCTAATAAGCAAAATGCACATCTTATATACCAATGAAAGGTTACAAAATTCGGATATATAAGAAATCACTTAACCAATTTTCATCATAAATAATAAAGATATATATTTTCTATTTTCATAATCAAATTCATCCTTCATATCCATCATCATAATGATACGAAAGTGAAGTTTCAAGGGGGAATTGTTAGCTTGCATATTTTTCAGATCACCCCATTAGAATTTAGACTCATTAGTTAGAACTTGCTTCTACAAAAAAATGAAACAAATCCTATTAAGTACATATTTTTGACATTGTTTTTTATTTATCGTGGGAGCTATTTCACATTTATATACTTTTCTTCATTTTTCGTATAAGTAGTATGTTGTTTTTAAAAGAAGTTACCGTAGAATAACTATTAACACTACCTTATTTTGCTAAAAAAATTAATCTTATAAAAAAACAGTAGGATAAAAGGCTTATTTTCTCTTTAATTTATTACAGAAGTAATAAAGTGAATACAAAGCAAATTATTTTTCAACATATTGGCTAAGAGAATATAAAAAATCTCTTAACCAATTTTCATCATAAATAACAAAGATACCTATTTTCTGCTTTTTCTAATTCAGTTCTGAATAATCAGAATTTTTCATCAACGGTAATGAGATTAGCTTTAACCTTATAAATTATCACAGAATAATTTTTTTCTAAAATCTCAGTCAAAATTAGATGGAAAATTTAAACTTTGAAGCTTAGTTATTTTCTTTGCCACCACATTATAAATAGTGTTATTAATCTCATTTATTTTCGGTTACTTCTTGAAGAATATATTTCATTACGACAACATAAAAAATATAAATTAAAAGAATGATTTCAAAATATTTTTAATTAAATTTTCTTTTGATTTATGAAGATGTAAATTTCAAAGGATTTTTAAGACAACATTTGTCTCCAACTGGCTTTAAGACACTGAAACAAGTATCGATTTTCATAGAAATTAATTAATATGGAATCAATAATTCACAAAACTAATTTGTCCGCCGAATCTACAACAAATAAGCCCTGAGGTTAATTTAAATGAATATGTTTGGAATGAAATCTCATCCTTTCTATAAAAAATGGAATTCTAAATGATAATTCACCAAATCGATAGAGTTTTTAATTCTAGAAAATTAGATAATGAGGGAGCTTATTAATTTTAAATAGGATAATATATTAATTATTTCAAAAATGTATTGAATGACTAAAAGGAAGGATTTGATTTCCATTTATTCAGGTAATATTTGATTAGTATGAATATTTTTAATTTGTAATTTTTCTATGTAATCGATGTATTATAACAAATATTTCGTCAAGTTCATACAATTCATAATTAATTACTTTTTTAATGCAATAGATGGAAATTGTTTCTGACAAATATGTATTCGTTACAAATGCAACAATTCCTTTTCAAAATGAAAAAAAAATTTTTAATTCAGAAAAGAACTAGAGTTATATTTTCTAAAATAATCGTAATCAAAACTTTAGACGCTGATATTAAAAACTTTGAATTTGGAAAATAAATTTTTGAACTAAGTGAAGCTTGGTTTAATTATATTAGCTTGCAGAACTGGGATAAACTGGTTGGTAGGGCTTTGGATTCGCATCCCTTAGGCTCTGAGTTCAAACCCACCAACCGAAGCCTCTCCGTCTGTGTGGTGGCTGGTGCGCGTCAATTCTGTCGTAGTCACAAAGTTCTCCATTTTGAGAATAATATGAACAAGAGTATTGGTTCAGAGGTAAGTGTTCTCGTTTCCAGACCTAAATTACGAACTATGGATGTGTGAATGGCCCACTCTGTAAAAAGGGTTGAGACGTGTGTGTAACTAAGTAGTAAATTTGGCCTTAGCTGGAGCTACTGGAAAACAAGAGACGCTCAATAGGCTGAAATCGCCTGTCAGCGGGCTTGAAAAATGTCATAAGTAACAACAACACCATATTGTCACGAATACTAAATTAAAGACACGGATAGTTAGAAACAATTGCGTTTATTAGCACCAAACAACTCGCTGAAGAACAGAAAGAAGAACTGAGCAGAACTCAGCTTTTATACATCAGGAGAACATTCGAGAATCATCTCGCTCAAATAGTAAAGAATGTTCTAGAATCATCTCGATTTTAGAGAAATAGTAAGATCAATTCTAAAATAAAATTCCAGTGTTTGGATAAAATGCGCTGGCCGGGAATCGAATCAGGGACCAAAGGATTTACAATCCAATGCTCTACCCATCGAGCCATGGTGACTCATAACAAGTCTTTCTTTTTGCGTCAATATTAATGTCCCATTTTAAAGAAACACAAGCTCTATATTGGAATAGATCCAAAAATTTTGAGCCATGGTCAGAAAATGAGGACGACACCTGAGCGGACACCATCCTCTCCG
Organism: Argiope argentata; assembly: GCA_026289955.1. Taxonomy (NCBI): domain Eukaryota; kingdom Metazoa; phylum Arthropoda; class Arachnida; order Araneae; family Araneidae; genus Argiope; species Argiope argentata. The sequence continues at coordinate 9,407,151 of JAOUZG010047196.1, forward strand.
GTTCCAAACCACGTCAGTGGACGACGATTGATCCTGAAGGATTGAATGTGCACCACACCCGCTTAAACAATGGTTCATTGATGGAACGGGGTTTCGAACCAGAAACCCTCCGGGTCCGAAACCAAGATTGCAATATCGGTTCCCCAGTGTCAGTTTATTAAAATTTTTAATTCGTTTTAAAATTCATTCTCAGATTTTAAGTTACAAAGTCAACATTTATTAAGTAAAAGCTCATTTTTTGATAAGTATTTTTCACTCTTCTTGTAATTTGTTTCGATTTTTTCGTATTAAATAAAAAAACAGACGGTAATGCCCATTGAGGAGTTAATCGGCTAAAACAAATTTTCCACGTCATAAATTTTGTTTAATGCTCAGCATAGAATATCTGTCATTATGGCTTTTCAAATGAATCTTATGCAAACGAATATTCAAAACAGTTCTGGTTTGAGAATTATGGCGTTAAAATGAGCTAGGGAGTAAAATATTATTATGTCATAATTGTAGAAACATATATGTTCAACCAAAAGAACGTTTTAATTTCTCATATAAGTCGCAAAAAGAAAGAATTGAAAACATTAAAAATTCAAACTCCAGATTTTAGCGAAGTCTTAGTTCGAAAAACAAATTTTTAATAAATATCTGTTTAGCTGAGACAAAAATAGTTTGAACTAAATGAATGAAATTTAGTATATATGGTCTTTACAATGAATTCGTAGATTTTTGCCAAGTATTGAGGGAAATCTATTTAAAGAAATTCACTCTTTTTATATAAATTAAAATGGTCTCTACAAAGAAAAAATGCTTAATTTAGTCTAGTTATAGTAACGTCTTCTTGTAATGCAACACTAAGACTATTTTGGGATGGACCTCGAAATTTTGATCCACGTTCTGAAGACGAGGATGGCAGCTGAGCAGGCACCCCCTCTCCTCATCACACCACACCAGCGAGAGGATGTTTAGCCCTCTAGTATGTATGAAATAATAGAAGGAATAGAATAAAAAATTAAGCAGAATTTTAGTGGCACCATCTGTTGCTTTCAAACCGAACAACTATATTAAGATCAAGTGTCATCCACTGCAAGTTTTAAGGAATGTATTTTAACTCGAGTGGATGAATAATCAAAGTATTTCGTTAACTATTGAAAATTCTAACAAAATATAAACATGCAGAGTGGGAAATAATTGTAGGAATTAAATGAATAATTAATAAATTAAAATTTGAAAAAAAATGTGTTAATATAAAGTATCCTCGACTACAAGTTTAAAAAATTGTAGTTGAACTTGAATGGATGAATGAAAAGTATTGTATTAAAGATTGAAAATTTGAACATGATATAAATATTTAATATAAGCAATTATATATTTCAATGTTGTGTTTGCCTTAAATTTCCGCCTTACATTTCAATTGACAAATGGCAGGTTAGCTATTTAGAGGACAACCTGCTTAATCCCATGCTTCATCTTCTTCCTATCTGAGTCATTGTTTGGCGTTCGATCCAATTACATCGATTCGGAAACCGGAATATCGGTTCATTCTAGTTTTATCAGTTTCTTCTGTACAAGAAAATCCACTTAGTCCTCGTGGATTATAGGTTTCGACCACATAAGTAAGTGAATGGAAGTACTATAGGGATTTTGTCCTCAAAACAAAATGCGTGTACACATTAAGAACGACCTAATGCGTCATCGTTAACTTATACTTACCGTTTAAGAGCTTCGACAGCTAACCCATAAAATGGCTTTAATGAGTAGTGTATTAGCCCACTCCTTCCTATTAAGAATATCAGATTAGATTTATCAGGATTACTTGAGAAAATTTCCAACATGCCGTACTCTATAAAAAGGAATTAGAGAAAATCAGAGAAAAAATCGCATCAGGAAAAAAATACTGCAAAAAGTTTTTATCGTTTGGTCTATTCCTTGTTTTATTTTTAAAATTGTTGTTTTCGATTTCATTAAAAAATTAACGAAATTTTCGTTTAAAAAAAATCTTTTTTTAAACAAATGTTTTTAACAAATTATTTTTTGAACAATTTTTTTAACAAATCTTTCTTTAACAAAATTTTCGTTTTAAAAAATACTTTTTTAAACATTTTTCCATATTTGGTTAATATTCATATGAGATTCATATTAGAGGAAAATGCAAATTACAGCAAGGTAAAATAATTTTTCATTATCTTTGCTCATTATTAAACGAAATAAAAAAAGAATTTTGATAAAATTTATTGAACTTGTAAGAAAATAAATTAGATTTAACTGTGAAATATTCTGGAATTCTATTTTATATGACATTTTTTATCTTATATCACATTTGGCAAATCTTACTCGCATAAAATGCAATTTTATAGCTTGGAGCCTTTCAAGCTGGATCTGCATTTGCTTGATGTTTTAAAATAATCTAAAAAGGCATAAATGAAATTTGAAACTCGTGTTTATCTTATCTCAGGTTAACTTCTAAATCTACTTTTAAGTTATCTCTGAATTTCTGGAAAGGAAAATTCAAAATTTCAAATTTTTTCGGTCTCAAAATAAACAATTTTTTTCATATTTAAATGGAAATACTTTAATAACTCGTGTAGCAGCATTTATCTTCAAGAACTTCCTAGAAAATAAAATTTTGACAAACACCAGTACTTCCAGATGTACTCATATAACTTAAGATAAATTTAAATATCATTTTGAAGACGCAATTTCAAGCAATAAAAATATTTTCAGGGATTGAAATATCACTCCGAAAATATAATTAAAAAGTCAATATTTACGTTCCTCAGATAAACAATTTTGTCTCTTCTATAATACTCCCTTGATAATTTGCCGCATTAGTAAGAAAATATCGCGTTTCATTTCAAAAATGTCTCCTCCATTGAAAATAATTTTGGTAATAAATTATTTTTATTAAAGAATTGTACGTTTTCTTAAATTCCTATAATGCTAAAGCATATATTCTTCTTTTGAGGCAATATTTTCTTTGCCTCTAAATGGGTGCTGCATTTTCATCCTAATTTTATTTGATTTTCTGATTATTTTGTGAACAATTGAATTACTATTTTATTACTGATTTTCTCTGCTTTTTTAGTTAATTGTACAAAATTTTGCAATACATGCATCAAAATGGCATTGTTGTTTTCCTACATATTGCTAATACGTTCTTGATAAGGACTTCATGAAATAAAAACTACTTAAAATGTATGAGAATTCTCTTCTTCAAATGGAAATTATCAATAAAATTCATCCTAATATAATTCAAAAATAATTCCACGACTTAAAAAAACGGTTAAATATTCATCATCAAACATAAATTATCAATTTAAAAATCATGTGCGTAAATGATTAATAAACAGCATTTCTGCCGAAAAGGTATAGAACCTAGATTAGTTTAGTATTTATTTGATTATTCTAGCTTCCTGTTTTGATGCAACAAAAATTCTATATTCGGATAAACTTCTTAATTTTGAACTGTGGATGAAAGACGAGGACGGTTACTTAGTTTACACCTCTTTTATAAGCTGCTCAACAGGTCAGAAGGAATAAGTTTGATCTTCTATATTAGATTTAAAATTTATCTGGTCCACGAAGTGATTTTTATTGCGGAAACGAACTTCAAACATTGAATTTTCAAGTCAGGAATCGAAATCTTAAAACTTGGTCATCCTGACCGAAGAATTAAGAATAAATAATGTTAAGGGCTATTTAGAATGAAGCAAAAACCGTTAAAGAAATCTGTAAAGTTTCAGAATGGAAATTTTATTTTTATTATATAAAATAAATATTAAACTGATTTAAACTTTCTCATAACGTTGAGATCCTAGCAAAACAATGTAAACAATTGAAGAATATTTTCAAAATGATAATTGAAAATTCTTATTTTAGCTGAAAATAGTGTTCGTCTTCATCATTTTGCTCATCTTTAATCATTAAAACTTTTGATAATCTATAGTAATTCGAAATCCGATTAAAAATCGAAAAAGATCTTAGTAAATTCTAAAATGTTAGTTTAAATAAAGCAAGTATTTATTCTTATGAAATAAGTATTTACTCATAGTAAATAAAATGTGGGTATTTTAGAAACTCTAGTTTATTTGGGCCTAAGAAATATTTTTAGAAAGGGACATTAAGGCAGCGATCTTCTGGAAAGGGGTAGGAAACTGGGTTCGCCGATATCACAAATCTCTGTGTCTTCACAGCGATTATGTCAAAAAGTAACCATGTTTGTCCATAACTTCTGTAATAAATTCATTTTGTTCTCTTCATCTGTCTTGTTTATGGTCCATCAAAGCTTTAAAATAAAACAGCTCTTGTATGCTCATATATAAAAAAGGGATTGGCATTTTTTTTTTCATTTTTCGGATATAAATCTTTGTATCCTATAAAAGAAGTCAATAAAATATCAATGACCAATATTCCCTTCTAAGAAATGTGAGAACAGAGCATCTAAAGGTGAACTACCATTCGAATTTTATTCTGAATATTTCAGCAACTATTATTTAGCATGGCTCTTTAAAGGCCTTTTATTGCCATAGTTGACTAAATTTTATGCTTGTCTTTCTACTTATCACTTCCTTCTCCTATAATGGTCACTCAAGAATAGTAAACTTAGCTGTGTTTTCTCTCTTAACTCTCTTTTTTCTTGGAAACAATTTTTACATTTTTTATCGAAACACTGAATTGTATTTTTATCGATGCTACACTGATGCTTTCTAAAACTTTTACTACCGTCGAGAACATATTCACTCACAAGTCCCCTTCAATGACATTGGGACTGAGTTTGGTCATCAAATTTTGAATGGCCATATGGCAAGAATTGGCTGAACCCCAATTCTTGCCCTATGGAGTTACACTATCTGACCAAAAGTAACCTGGAACTCAATGTTATGGACTTGGAGCGTACTGAGGCACATATTAATATGATGTTGGTACTCCTTTTACATCTATGACAGCCTGCACGCAAATAGAAAGGTTTCCCACCAGTTGTTTTACAGGTGGCTGTAGGAATTGACTTCCAGGTGTCCATCAGAGCTGAAGTGAATGCTTTCAGTGAGGATGGTCGATTTGGTTGGCTACGTAATCTGCGCTCTAATTCGTCCCAAAGGTGTCCGATGAGATTTAGATCGGGGCTTTGAAAAGGTCAATCCAGTTAAGGAATATTCATTTCGCCAACTCATGTCTGTTCAAACCTTGATGTGTAAATGGAGCAATTATCCTGTTGGCAGGGGAATGGGTCTTCCCCAAAATATTGCAATAGAGTTAGGAGTGTAGCATTGTACGCATATATCTCAGAATTCCTGCTTCTATCCACAGGAATTAACGGTTAAAGGCCAAACCCCGAGAAACACCACCACCCACCAAACTTAACAGATGTTACAATGCAATCTTTAAAGAAACATTCGCCAGACCCAGACGTGTCCATCCTACTACCAGACTGTAAAGCGAGATTCATCATTCCAACGAGCAGATTTCCACGTGTGCAAGTTCATTAATGATGAGCCCTGCATCATTACAATCGATGCTTCGACATCGGTGGAATGATGTTCGGCTTGTACAAGGCTGCAGACTGTGGAATCCCAAGTTTTTCAACTCTGCTAACTCTAACGCCTGATGAGCTTTGGGACTCCTGAGAATTTTCAACTGCGAGGACTTGTGATTTTGTTTCACCGCCCTTTTCAGAGTTCTTCTACTGAGATCACCAAGGTTTTCGCCCTACCAGTTCATTTTTCTGCAGTTTCGCTGCCTTCATTTTTCAATTCACAATTAAATCATTCTCAGAGGATTCAAGATTCTATAGAATATCTACAATCTCACGGATTTACCACAAAGTGGTATTCCCCTATACTGCCAAAATCAAACTGTCTATGCCCTTTTGTCTTACTCATTGCCTCATAAACGCTTAAATACAACATGATAAGCCATTAACGTTTTTATAGCTTTAGATTACGCATCAAATTTCGTCACTTACCAGAATCAATTTTAAGGGATGGCCAGATAGTGTAGTATTCCTTTGATTATCCATTCTCAGTTTAGTATTTTAATCAAAGTGAACATGATTATTTCAGTGTTTGATTTGCCAAATGGTTTACTTTGTGTTTTTCTTCAGGAAAATATAAGTGAGTAATCCAGAGAATGCTATTTGCTCCATTTGAGATAACTAGATTTCTTAGGTTGTTGTCAATATTTTTCCGGTTGATATGAATGTCATTTGGACGGATTTGAAATCAAAGAAAACCATATACTTTCTTAGTACTTTCTTAGATATGATGAACTGAAGTGCCATTTGAATTCTGACAACTTCTGCCATAAAGACAGGGAAACTATTACTAATACGCCTGTAAGAAAAATTTCTCCATATTCAACTGTCAAATTTCTGGATTTCCTTTCTTTTCTTTCTACTAGATAAACTTCAGCTTCAGTCGCATGGGGCGAGGTTGTCTTGCATGTGTTAGATTAACCCAGCTGGTACAAAAACCAAATTCCCATTGCAACAATGCATTTCACATATTCATGAATATTATAACAATTAAAATAATTTCAAATTATAGGTTTCAACAACATTAACGGAAGCCATTTAATTGAGATCAAAAGTATTCAAGTCACTTTTAAATACCTAATTGATTATAAGTTTTTTTTTTACCTATCGGGACAATTTTATTAGTTTCTAAGCTCAAAATATTCAATAAAAGAACATTCTTTGGAAAATGTTTAAGTCTTTGTTAATTATAAATGTGATAAAAAATGGATAAAGTTGAATAGATAGCCGTTTAGTTTCCTAAATCATACCTTGTCTTACTAAAGAATTTTTTAAAAAAATGAATCTGAATTTATTGCTTTTTTTTCTTTTAAAATTTTAATATTATTATTACTTATTTCGATAGTAAATATTTATTTTTCGATAAAAAATTTAAAAATATACTAATTAAAAGTATTCGTAAATTTTTAATTGAATAAAAATTATTAAGAAAGATAAAACTCCCATCCAAGTTCGAACCCTGACCTTCCACCTAGGAGCTGGTTACCTAGACAACCACGCCATTGGGATCACCCGGACGGAAGTCAAGTTATAAGTATATCAGCTTTATCAAAAATTTTAGGATAATTTTCTCAAAACTGACTGGTTATTGCATTTTGATATTTTCTTGAATGAACATTCTAAATGTATTCTACCATTTTACTAAATCTCATCTCAAACTCAGAATCAACCCCGTGCCCTCTCCTTGTAAGCCAAAGTGAGTTTTGATTCAGAAGATATCGATTCAAGGTTTAGAGATTTTTTAAAACTTAAAATAAGTTCAAAGCTCCATATGATTGTTTGTAACTCCATTTAAATAGATTTGGAGTCCATAAATATACGATACTCTTTATTTGAGTCTTATTCTATAAACTGTAATGGCCTCAGATGCTTGATTCACTGCTTAAGACCTCTTGTTTTCCACCACAACTTTCATTCTTCCTTGAAACAAAATATCTCACAATTTATTTCAGCTTTTATTTTCAGGCGAACAAAAACCTTACATAATCTGTGTTAGCGAAAAAAGAGCAGATTCCCAGTTTCATTTTCTTTACAAAACTTTATATTACTCAAAAAGACCTTTTTTCATTTCATATATAATATCAGATAGTCGAAAAGATAATCAAAATAAATGAAGAAAGAAGTCAAGGCAGATTATGTTTAAACCTTTGTGTTCAGTAAATATCATAGTCTAAATGTTTTAATAGACATTTAGCATACGATTACTTTTCCGACATTTTATAACTGCTACTTTTTTTATTTCAGTTAAAATATTATTAAAAGATAAAATCAAAAGTTTTTTCCTTTGATAAATATTTTTCAATAATATTATTTCGTTTATTTTTTGTATAAGAGCTGATGATCAATTGAAAACCTTTCGAAAGCTGGCAATGGTTTATAATATATGCTGTTAACTTGATAGAATAAAGAAGCCGATGGAATTCTAAAATGCTTGGAGTATTATTTTAGTTTTTAAGAATTTAAAATGCTCCGCAAACTATAGCTTGAAGTTATAATTATTTAAGAGATTTGAAGCTAAAGGAATACCCTCTGTTAATCAAAATAAATAAATAAATAAGGAGATCAAGGTGGATTTGGTTTAAATCTTTTTGTTCGGTAAATATCATAATCTAAATCTGTTAACAGACATTTAGCAGGCGATTCCTTTTCAGACATTTTATAACTACTTCTATTCTTATTTAAATTAATATATTATTAAAAGTTAAAAGCCAATGATTTTTTTCTTTCATAAACATATTTTTTCATATTATTTCCTTTATTTTTTGCATAATAACTGATGATCAATCGTAAACATTTTGGAATCTGCCAATGGTGTGTAATATATGCTGTTAAGTTAAAAGAATAAAAAAAGTCGATGGAATTCTAAAATGATTGGAGTATTATTTTAGTTTTTAAAATTTTAAGATGCTCTACAAACTATAGTTTGAAGCTTACAATTGAGATTTGAAGCTAAAGGATAATAAATAAAGAAATCAAGGCCGGTTTGGTTTAAACCTTTGTATTCAGATTTGGCCTCTCACTTATCAAGCATCCTTTTGACATTTTATTTTTCAGTTTTCGTAGCTATAAATACCAACACAATGGTAAAAAGATGTAGATTAATTTTTAAAACAATTATGTATATTTATTTTTCTGAGCTATAAACAAATTTTTATATTAGGGAAATAATTCTACACTGAATTACTTTTCCTAGAGCAAAGGGCTAAGTTTCATATTCATAAAAGGTTTATTTCATAAATTCGGAGAAAAGATGCCAGTTCCAACCTTTTTTTCTATTGATCACATTTCAAAATTACTGACCTTCAATAGCCTATGAATAGATATGTTATTCCAGGAAATAAATTGAGCATAAGCGCTTTATTTATAAAATATTTCTTATTGGATTATATTGACTTCTTATCTAATTGACTGCAAATAAATAATCAATAATCTCGTATTCTTAATCAAATATGATGGTAAAGGACATATATTTGATGTCTGGTACTCCATACAATAAATCCCATCTTAAGTCTCGAGTCTTGTGACGATAAAATGCGAGGAATTTCTATTATTAATACTTGACGCAGACAATATCTGTTGCGACCGGATGTTTTGTCGAGACCAATATTTTGCGCCAACTGAAGAATCGGAATTTTATTTCTTAGTTTCGTAATTGCTTCTTCAAGAAATGCCAACTTCCATTCAAAATTGTTTTGCTTTCCTATTAGTTTTCTGACTTTTTCCAGCTTTTCATTGGAATAGGCATTTATTTTCTAAATTTTCAGACTGTACAATTGACTCTGAAAATATTTCTTTTTGCATTTCAACTTACATTCTTTAAAGAAGATTTTCCCTTTTTTTATTCATACATATGTTGTGTCGTTTTTGAAAAACATAAAGTATCTTACAAAAGTAATTGAACGCTTTCAAGATTCTGTGAAATGGCGTTTATCCACTTATAAAACTTCATATTTCTCAACAGAGACCTTTTAAAAATATCTTTATTCTATTCTTAGAAAATTTACATAAAGTATATTGAAACAAAGTAAAACTAAAATTTTATAAAATCAGAAGTTAACGCTTAAATTTCATTGAAGTTATTAAAGACAGGATATTTAAATAACTTTGCAAATCCGTTAGTATAGAAATAAGTGTATTCTTAAAGAGATTCTTAAGGAGTAACATCTATGTATATTTAAGAAGGTTTTCTCCCTGGCCTTCTGGTATAGGGGTAGCGCGTGTTTCCCGTTATCTGGGCATCCTAGATTCGAGTCTCGATTTGGGCATGGTTGTACTTCTGTGCTTTATCTGTAAGATGTGTGAATGTGCCCCCCCCCGAAAAAGGGGTTATGCAAGTGAATGTGATGAATGAGCAAAAAAAGTCGTATTCTTGGCCCTAGTTGGAGCTACAACAAAACAAAAGACGCTGATTAGGCTTAAATAGCTGACTACCTAAACGTGCATGTCAATGGTATGTGCCATAAGAAACAATAAAAGAAGGTTTTCCTTCCTAGTTCATTCTCAAATTATCACTCGTTACCAATTAAAATAGTACTTGTTTTTTTCTCTTTTATACAATTAACTTAATTCGTTGGTTACATTATTTAATTTTTTGAATTTTATTAGAATAGAAGAAAACAGACGGCCATATCAAACCACCTGAACTGAATAACTTTTCTTCTCTCGTTCTCCTCTAGGTTGATATTATTGATAATATTTACATACCAGCTAAAAGTTAGCATGAATAGTTTCTCTATTAATTTTGGAGAAACAACCTCACAAAAAAAGCTAACAGGCTGTTAGCGCACCAGGCTACTACAGGGGTATCTCAAGAAATACACCGATCTTCATGGGGTGGATCTCAACTCAAAACCCTGAATCACACGAAGCTTATCTCACTTCTCCACAAAACGTCTCTCCTCTTCTAAAAATCTTGCAATTTCTTTTCTGTCAAAACTTCGTCTTTCATTTTCATATTGGTGCACTTGAACTCTGTTGTCCAATAGCTGTTTAGAAAAAAAAACTAAATAGTCTCTAGTCGATCATGAGAATGTCCGTTAAATGATCCACCCTCGTAGCTGACCCTTCATAATAAAGAAATAAAGATTTACATCCGAAGGGTTAGATTATCCCCTTAGAAGATGGTTCTTTATCTGAACTCACCCAAAGATCAGATGACCCTACTAGTATAAAAGATACCCCCATTTAGAAGTGTGGAGACACTTAACAATGTGGGAGGGTTAATATTTGATGACATAGCTGGCAGAAAAGGCCAATTATCAAGTTTGGGAACCAGGGAACGTTATAGTGGTCAACATATATCTAATGGAAAGGGATATGAATCTACAAATATTATAAAACCTACTGTTGAATTACGAATGAAAGCTCCTGATTTCAGATCAGAGAACTTGAAGTTAGAGATACCATCCTCCGGAAGCTACGCCAATGTTTTAATAACGCACATTTAGATCATAATGTGACAAATGTTCTCACACTTATAGGGTGACATATATTACTGATTTAAGCTTTTGCTACTTCTTCTTGTATACAGCCGACCTCCCAGCTACCAATGAACGTAACAGTATCGACAGGATTTGTTGTGGCCGACTGTGGACTTTAGCACTGTACATCCTTATATTGACCTAATTTGTCAAACTGATATTATCTTCGAGATAATTGACCCCCAAAGTGGTCAATAATTACCACCTCCTCCTCTACGAACTTTCAAACAGTTGGCAAAAAACTAACAATTTTTGACATCATGTCCTTCAGAGTCCTGAGATTACTTGGTACCATCAATACTGAACTCAATTCTTTAATGCTTTAACTAGAGGTAAACAGAACCGATTCCTCCACAAATGCATTTATTTTCCAGAATTCTTCCAAATCTTTGGAAATATGCAGGGAATATCCCATATCCTGATATAATTTGGATTACTAGTGGATATCTTCTTATTTTTATTTCTGGATTAGGAATAAAATCGTAAATTACTTTTCCTCAAGCTTTTTGCTACTATCATTGCTTTCATTCATGGATTTAATGCAGTATGGCCATTGCTTAAATAAGATTCAAAAATATGTATGGTAAGGAATTTTCACTCTTGTAGCACAGTTGAAGTACAAGTGGCTCAAAATTATGTTCTAAAATAACCCTTAAGAATCTTCAGAAAAGGCATTAATATAAAAAAATATCATCTTAATACATTTGGAAAATTCTCAAATGAGTCTTGTATTAGACTATTTTTAAAGATAAAACCTGAAAATTTTAATCCATGTCAATTTTTTCAAAGATCAGATATCCTTATATTGGTCAGATAGGGAAACTTCAGAAATAAATTACAGTATTATTTTTCGTTATTAGGCCATGTCTAGAAACATGATAAATTAAGCCCCCAATAGCCGTCGTAGAGCTATAAAACAAAGCGTTAGTTCAACTCATAGAATCAGATATTCAGTTTTGCGAATGTGATACTACACGAAAAGGGAAAAAATGAAACTTAACAAAAAAAGTTTGAAACAATTCAATAGTGGGAACATCATTAGAGAAAACATGTGGTAATTAAGAAGTCTTTAATTCATTAGATCTCCAATATGAAACTGCATTTCAGCATTCTACTAATTACTCTCTTTAGCAATGAATTCATTGTGCCAAACAATTTAATGCTTTAAAGATAATTTAATGGGTAATTTAACTTTCTCGAGGTTTAAACATAATTTTAATGCTAAGTCAAGTCTTGAAAATTCTTGTTAACCTCTAGAGGTCTGAAATTAACAATCTAATTACACCAAATATCAAAGACTGGCAAAATTGTTAATTAATTTGGGGACTATCCAACTTGGCCTCGGTGATCACTTTGAAAAGATTTCTTTTTACTGTTACGAGTTTAAAATTACTTTTCGATCCTAGAAATCCAGAGTAGTGAAGATAATTACAATTTTTATTACCTTGTATGAATCGCTTTTGAAATTAAAAAAAAATACTCAAATGATATGAAGATACAAAATATGTGTATTTTATTTTGTCGCAATAAACCAAGCAATTACGTTTTTAATGTAATTTCTTTTTTGTAGGGGTAATTATAGAAATTTCGTTAAGTGTTTCGTTTAAGGGATAGTATAACAAGCGCGTGTTCTCGTTCTTTTGTAATTATTTGGTATTTTTATTGTATCGTCTTTATATGCATTTAAATGAAATTTCTTACAAAAATAATCGTTTGGATCTTTTAGAGACACTTTTCTGTGAAACTGAATATAGCTATCATATAGTATCTATCATATATTATAGAAACTCTATAAAGGTATTATATAGTATACAACATCATATAGCTATCTTTGAAATCAGCGACACTTGTAAATATGACTCTTAAAATAGCGTCAAAATATGAAGTAAATTTAATTAAATTTATTTATAAACTGATATATCTAGCCTTAGTAAAATTTAAAAAAAACATCTTTATGTCTAATGATTTTAAAGATTAAAATGCATTTTACAAAATATTATGGCACATCAAATGCTCTTAAAGTATGAGACTTTATTTTCTTTAAATTTTTTTTTTTTTTGTTTAAAATGAAAATATTAGTTTTCACCAAATAATTTTGAAATCTTCGTGAAAAGTTACAGACTGCCCCAAACAATTTTTTTTTCAGATCTCAGAATGCTAATTTATTCCTTAGGTTACATGTAATTGTAAAGAATGATTCATAGTAAAATAAACATTTAACGTAACAAACAAAAATAAATTAAAATGAATAGAATTTTTCATTCAGTAGAAACAGCAGCAATAAACAAATTTATGTTTTCTATACATCTGAAAATCTCAAATAATTTTGCAAAAAAATCTGTATCAGCTTATTGTTTCCCATTTATGATTAATATAGGGAGAAAAAAGGTGAGGACCTGGTTCATTCCATTGAAGATGGGATGAGCTTCCTTGGGGAAGGGTTGAACCGTGGCTGGTGTTGGCTCTTAGGATTCAACCACAATTCTCGTCAGAGTTTCTGTTGCGGTGGACTTATCATTCAGAATTTTTCGTGTACCTTCCGGGGGTCCGAAGAACCGGTTTAAGGTTATGACTAATCTAAGGACAGGTAGCTAGATGTCCGCTACTTTTATAGTCTTGACAATTAAATATATAAGGATATCTAATACATAAAATCAAACTACTAATAGCTTACAATAGCATCGAAGCCACTGAATGCCCCCCTCCTTTTTTTTTAATTTGTCTTAAACCAAAAGAGCTTGAGCCTAAAAATGACACCCTTTATTTGCGATTGCTAAGAATTTGCATGAACAAAATTGAAATATATTTTTTAGTTTATAAAACTTAGGTATTTATATAAATGTGGTTAAAGCCTTCATTAGGTTACACTTCTTTATTGTATCTGATAGAGAAAGCAAAATTTGAAGGAAACCTTTTGAGTAATTTATATTTCTATAGCTTACAAATTACTTATGAGTTTTACTTCTGTTTTATATGGGTTAATATGTTTTATATGGTCTATATAGTTTGTGAGTGTATGAGAGAGAAAGCAAAATTTTGAAAAAAATCTTTTGAGTAATTTATATTTTATATGCTTTAATATGTTTTGTATGATTTGTGTGTGAAAGTGAGTGTGTATGTGTGTGTAAGAGAGAGAGAGAGAGAGAGAGAGAAGGAGAAAGAAAGAAAAATTTGAAGAATTTCTTTTGAGTAATTTATATTTCTATAGTTTACAAATTATCTATGAGTTTAATTCAGATTTATAAGAATTTATAAGTGGCAAAAGTAAGAAAAAAAGCGCGATAACCTAAAAAATAAAATAAAAGCATATTTTTTAAAAGCAGATGCTATAAGCTTTTTTGCATGAAGAATGATCCGCTTACTTCGCAAAAAGATATTTTTCCAAAAAAAGTCCTTGCGCGCTGAGAAATCAAAATACTGTTAGAAGCAATACGGCGCGAAATCGATCCTATATGGCCTACTGGACCGAAGACATCCCTTCCCTTTAACGCCCCTGTACAAGGCTACTAAATTTGGTTTTACAGCCCGCCAAACGTCCAACACACGCACTTCAAGAATTGTAACTTTTACAAGTCGCGAGTGAGATAATACAAATAAAACACGAAATACGCTCAAGGAACTTTGGAACCCAAGTGACCGTAAAAAAATAAAGTAAGGGTTTGGCGAATCATTTACAGGGAATTGCACTACGGCTGTTTTACGCTGAGTGGCAACGAAAGCCGGAATTCAAGTCTTTCCCATTTTATTTTCTTGGTTCTCCAGTGGCATCTAGGTTTCGCAACATTGTCTGTCCTGGCGCGTTTTTTGTGAAAGGGCCGTTCTGAGTGTCTAGCTTATTTTCTACATTTTCGAAGGCTCTCTTTATTTTCAGGAAAATCATGAACAAATATTTTGAAACGTTCAAGCGTGTGGTTGGATGGTTTCTCAAGGAATTGGATATGGGAGAAAATATAAAATAGGAATAGAAACCTATACGTGAAAAATAAAGGTTTTTTTAAAAAAAGTAATTGGGGAAAGAATAGCCTATAACTAAAGTTTTATGCGATAGATTTCAGTGTATGAATGAATTATGTTCTACTAATGTAGAAAAAGAGGTCACAAAAAAGCTCATAAATCTAAACCAATTTTCCAAAATATAGTAAAACTCTCCCTTGGGCCCTCAAAGAACAGGCATTACATGTATATGCTCTTTCATATATATGTAATGATATTTCTTAATTTATATCCTAAGAAATTTTCTATTTCTTTATCTTAACACATGTTACGTTATTCTATAATTTTCTTTTATTTCCTGATCCTAATTCCATTTTTTAAATTTATTTCTAACACGCGCTCTGAAAAAATGATCACAAGTGGACTTCTCACACTCCGAACAAAGGGATAAAAATCCATAACGTCCATGCATTTCTTTCAAAGATAGCTAAGATTTCCTTTCTTAAATCTACATGAGTCAATGAAATCCCTAAAGGTATATCTTAATAAGAGCTCAAACTGAAAAATTTCTCACAATTTCCTCTTGTGTCTCGATGTATACAATTGCATTTCCGTTTTCTTCCTATCTACGAATTATGCCTCACCATTGAAAATAAATATAAAAATTTATAATTTGTTTTCTTTTCGTCTATGAATTTGCAAAATTCTGTTAAATGTTTACTATGGTGACATTATTTTTCAAAGATTACGGTATGGCAATCTTTCAACTCTGTAATTAGATGGATGCGGTCTAAATTTACATTACTGCTGAAGTTTCCTTGATTGTTTGAGTTTGGCGAAGGCAGAAAGAAATTCCAGAAGTAGAACGCCAACTCAATGACTTGCAAAATCACTGTGTAGCTTCCAAGCGCTTTGTTTATCCAGCAAATAAAAAATTGCCTTAAAAATTATTTAAGTTAAGCAATAAGATAATTTTTTAAAGTAAATCAGCAAATAATATTGTTACAAACATTTAATGCTGTTTCCTGCATGGTTAGTTCTGTCACCGGAAAAACCGATTTACAATCATCTGCATTGGATGCTGCTCTGGTGCCAACCCAGTAATCTTGGCAACCATATGGCGACGAATTTGACAACTTTGGAGTCATAATAATTTGACAACTTAGAGAATTTTTAAGATCCATCCAAAAGGAACAAAGTTACGCTTGATTGGTCGAGAAACTTCTTGGCCCACCTCCAGGGATTTATAAAATTCTGACAGTCTCAAGCTGAAGGCAGTATTTGTTTAACTATGGTTAAAAGTTCTTTGTATGTTAGAAAATTTTGAGTAAAACGTACGTTTTAAATCAGACAAAGATATAAATCAAATTCAATTAAATTTTGTTTAATAACTGGAAAATAAAGAAAGAAACCATAACAGCTGCACTAATCCGTCCAGAGGTACATGGATAAATCTGAAAGACTGCGACTCCGTGGCAGCATGGGGGAGCACTAAGATTGTGTATGTATATATATATATATATATATATATATAGCAGATTTAATAATTTGTCTGTCTCTTTAAAAATGTATTCAGATTTGCTTGGCATTTTCGGTTTTAACTATTTTAAGTTTTCGTTATATTTTTAATGATTTTGAAACAAATTATTCTTTTCCTCCATTATTGTTTCATAACCCAAAGTTATTAAAGGTCAAAAATGCAATGTAGACAATTTATTATTTTTCTTCTTTACATTTATTATGTAGTTTGTTAAGATAACAAATATGTCCCTTGAGAGAAAATTAAAATAATAAATATCATTTTTTCAAAACGCATTAAATTTTATTACAAATTATACATGTTACTGATAACTTTGAATTAAAGATTTTTAATGTAACCATAATTACTTGAAAAGAGAATAAAGAATTTATCTTCTGTAAATAAAAACAAACAACAGCATTTATATATGTTAAATAAAGTCGAAATCAGGATTCTAGGATCTCAAAATATTTGGCTTTCTTAACAGCAAAACTATCTTCTTTTACAACTTAGAAGTTAAATTTATGAATCAACGAGAAATATTGAACATATTTAACTAAAACAAGTAATATAAAATAATTAAATCAATTCCTAAAATAAAGAAACAAATATTTTAGTTACTTTTTATAAATAATTACAATTGTTGTTGTTCTTGCCTTCAACTTTACAACGGAAGGAGGGACGCAATAGATTCTCAGGGTATAGACCCCTGAAGGCAGAAGTCTGACTTCTAGCTCACACACATCACAAACCCTTTTTACGAGGCGGACTTCATTCATTCATCCACAGATCGTAATTTAGATCTGGAATAGAGAAATATCATTTCTGATCCAGTACCCCCGGCAGTGTTAACTCTCGATATCGAGGACTTTGTGACCACGACAGATGTAACATCAACCACACACACACGCAAGGAGGGTCGTCGGTAGTGGGTTCGTACTTGCACCCCAAAGGTTGCTAATCCAACACCCTACCAACCAGGCTATCACAACTTAAAAATTACAATTACACTAAATAATTGATCAAAAAATTATACTAGCGTTGAATTTTCAACGCCAATCGAGGCAATGCAAAATGTGTGTCTTTTCTACTCCAGTTGCGGTAACGCAATACTGATTAAAATTTTTTTAATTTTTTTATTCTGTGTTGTTTTAATTTGAAAGTACTTCAAAATGAATCCGAAAAATTGATTAATTAACATTGTTTAGTTTTAAATGAATCAAATATTAAGAAAACAAACAGAAGTGTTTCAAATAATTGGCCGAAAACATGTTAAGCCTAACCTCATTAGCGTGGGGAGATTTGTTACTTTTTTGGAGGAGTGTGAATAAAGATTTTTGCCGAGGAAGTTAGTTTTTAATTAATTAATAAAAAATTCATTCATTAATATTTAAAAAAGCTGTATCAAATACTACCACTACAAGTTTAAAAATTGTACTTGAACTTCAGTGGATAAATAAAAAGTATTTTATTAACTACTAAAAATTAGATAGATAGATAGATAGAAAGATAGAGAGAGAGAGCTAATAGTAGGAATTGAAAAAAGGTAAGTTCTTATTTAATTTGAAAATTCTTTCTAATAGTATTCATATATATCTGAATGAATTCCAATGTCTATAACTTATTAATAATTGCTGAGATTAACAGGTTTATTAAATTAAAACATACTTCTGCCTTAGATCACTAAAGGAAGTAGTTTGAAATATATAATTTCTTAAATTGAGTGATAAGAAATTTATTAGTAATCTAACCAAGTTGAAAATTCTGCTGTCTCCTTTAGTTTGAAGAGTCCGCTTCTATAACTATTCTAACGCATAACTGCAGGCTTATTCACAAACTATAATACATAAAATTTTCATCACCAGTCATACAATATATCTGCAACCATATTTTCTAGAGCCCATTTTCCCTTTCCTGGTTGTGTGATTAGCATTTCGAGACTTAATTAGAAATTGATACCACCAGTGGTGGCTATACTCGTGTATATCTAAATCTAGTTTATAATTTCCCTATATAATACAGCTGCATCCTAGCAGCGCAGATATCCACAGATGCTGATAGTGAGTATGGCTTATCTCCGGATGTCTCCCAACTATTTGTTGTATGTACAGCCTGCTTTGCCCTATATTGTTGGTGAATTATGACTGCAGATAAATATTCGGATTCAGCCCAATATTCCTGTTGAGTCAAGATATGACCGGAATAATCTACATTAACAATGAAACATGGCAAAGAAGGATTGATCGTAAACTGACAAATGTATCTACTGCTTCCTCCATCGATTTTAAGGTTGGTAAAGGGAATACATTAAGCACCTTATGTCTCGAATCACTTCATTAAAAATATAAAATATTGATAAAATAATAAAAGTATAAAATAAATAAAAAAGTTCCCTTATTATTTTAATTTTAAAGACTATTACTTATCATTTCATTTACTAATTTACTTATCATTTCATTTATTATTTGAAAGACTGTTACTTATCATTTCATTTACTAATTTGAAAGATTATTACTTATCATTTCATATATTATTTGAAAGACTGTTACTTATCATTTCATTTATTATTTGAAGGACTGTTACTTATCATTTCATTTACTAATTTGAAAGATTATTACTTATCATTTCATTTATTATTTGAAAGACTGTTACTTATCATTTCATTTATTATTTTAAAGACTGTTACTTATCATTTCATTTACAAATTTGAAAGATTATTACTTATCATTTTATTTACTAATTTGAAAGAATATTACTTATCATTTCATTTATTATTTGAAAGACTGTTACTTATCATTTTATTTGATAATTTTGAAGATATTATTTGTTTTTTTTATTTTTTATTAGTTATAACCAAATTATTAAATAATTATAAAAAATTGTAAGATAAATGAGTGTAGAAAGCGATTTTTTAAATCGCATAAATGTAATTTCTGTAAAATCATAAGCGGATCAAGAAATTTCTAAAGTATACAGAGAATGATGATATAATAAAACAGAAATTGTTTCTGAGAAAAAGACAGATTTGCATCTTCAGAAACAATTAAATATAATTTCACAAATGAAAATCTAGCAAATAATTCTAAATAAATAGCTATTAATTAATATTTCGAATAATTTTATTGAATTATTTTCTATGCAAGACTTTTTACTAAATTTTAATTTCCTCTAATCACCTTGTAGCCTCGGTGTTAAATTTGTGGCTAACTTTTATTTGTTATTTTTATTTATTACTTATAGCTAACTTCATTCGTAAGTTCAAAAACATTCTAGAATAAATGGCACTGCGTTTGATAGCATATTTTAAAATCACACAACTACAATTTCGGTTAAATCATATGTAGATCACGAAATTTCAAGAAGGAAGGGTTATATAATAGAATACAGATTAAGAGAAAAAGACAGAAAACAACTTGTATCTACACAATTATTATTACACTATTGAATTACTTTCTATTCATAACTCTCTACTGAACTTGAATTTCCTCTAATCGTCTTGTAGCTTAGGTATTATACATGAAAATTTACCAAATTTTTTATTTCAAAAACTAGAGTTCACATTCTTTCAATCTAATTAGTTCGAAGAGTTTTCATTTGTTATTAATTTTTTAGAAATTTCAATACGTTGATAAGATTTCAAAATAAGGAAATGTATAAATTTCGCTATTCATGGGTTGCTTGAAGACTTTGAACTTCTCTACCACTATTTATTTAATTTTCGTTTATTTTAATACAAATGCATGGAAAATGATTTGGACATATCTTTGTTTATTATACAGAAGCTTTTATTTTAAATATATTACCCAAAAAAAGAGACTTTAATTCCGAGAAACCCTAGTATAATAACTAGTGTGTTATGCAGTACGAAAATAATCAAATGTGACAAGAGCAAGTAGTATAAAAAAACTATTAAATCCCTTCCTACTTATGTCAACGAAGAAAAATTTTATTTTAGCTAAAGTTTTATTGAATAGTTGGAATTATGATGAATCATTTATCAAAAAATTATTGATTTCGTATTCTTTACCTTCAAGAGAAAAATATCGAAATCCTTGTATTTTAGCGATTTTACTAGAACGTGTTAATTTCAATTTTCACTACTAACAGCTAAAAATCTATTTATTATTTTTTAAATTAATCATATTTAATCACAGAAATTTTATTAACTGTTGAAAATGTGAACCATATAAATATA
>JAOUZG010047196.1:9428198-9438606 GCA_026289955.1 Argiope argentata
TTTCTCTTTTTTTTTATGTTGAGCGTGTGAACTAATAGTAGGAATTGAAAAAATAAAGAAATATAAAGCATTTATGAATTTATTATTCTGAAAAATCAGATATTTTTTAGTAAGGAAATGTATCACCATAGTCTTTCGATTGGGGATATATGATCATTGAAATATTTATTGACATCACAATGAAATTTCCCAAAGTTCATCGTCCTTGGATTTGAAGAGCTTCCTGTTCCCATGTATAAAAGTCATGAGGTACTTTTCTCATATATATAATCCTCTTCAAATCCTGATTCTTTCCATATTCCTATGTAAAGCGATGGAAACAATTGGAGCTGCTAAAAACGATTTGTTTGTTTCCCGCATCCTGGTATTTCAGATGATTATCTTTTGCTTCGTACGGTTGAGTGACAAAAACCGTTACTACGCATCATCTCTTTGCTGAGTAAAATCCCCTAAATCTGCTAGGTATCTTAAAACAAACAGTAATTACATGACTAATTCATAATTTTTATTTAAGCGTACTTTAACATTAGTACTTATAAATATTTTTTGCTAGAGTATTTAAATGAAAAATAAATTTCTCCGGCACAAAAATAGATAAATTGTTATATATGCATCGAATATTAATTACTAGTAATTTATTTCTCTACATGATCCAAAATTTATGTACATACTATAATTAAGCGCGTTTCCTGCAGAATTCATAATAAATAAATCGATAAACAGATACTAAAACAATATTCTAAATTTTCTTACTAAAAACTATCGAAACTTTTGAGATATTAAATAATTCTTTTCAATAATCCTTACGTGGCACCCAATACGTTTAGTCGATGTACAACACTTTATGTAATGGATAATCAATTTGCCTTTTTGATTTAACGTGTTATGCATAGTGTAATTTCATGCACCTTCTGTTGTAATTCCTAAATCTCTTTGTATATTGATTAGTCTATAACAAAAATGAATGAACAGGATCAGCGGTACCTTCCAATATTGTTCAATGATAAGATTGCATAAACCAGTTTCGTTATTGCTTTGATTGAGACTCCCTATAGACTGAGCAGGCCATGAATTGATTGGCGATGATCATCAATATAAAAGAAAAGAATTCAAGACATAAATATTTTAGACAGTGAGAGTGTTTCTATTAAATCTAATTTTTAGTAATAAAATCTAAAAAAATAAAGAATTTTTTTTAATTCACTAAAAGTTTTATAGAAAAACAGTACAATTAAGTTAACTATCAGAAATATGCTATAAGACCTTTTGTTGCGCATTTTTTTTCGTTCAGAATGCTATTAAAATTTAAAAAAAGTAATGAAATCAGTAATGAAATCAAAAAGAAAATGATGACACAATGCATTATATTATAAATTTAAAAAATAATGCAATTGTTTATCTAAAGCTAATTGACTTAAGCAAAGACTATAAAAGTCATAAAGTCACTTTTTTTGTTTCAGGTTAAATTATTTTATTTCCAACCTCATAATACTTTTATTTTTTAATAGATTTTAAAACTTACAATATGAAAAAAAGTCATTTTGCAATTATATAAAAAAGTAAATGAAAAAAATAGTAACATCTTTTTAAATACTGTAAAAACTTTTCAGCTATGAAGAATTTATATTCACAATGTTTTAATTCACATTTCAATTCATTAATTTAACTGTAATTAACTGTTAACTTACTAATTTTGAAGTAAGGTATTTTTGTTTTTGTTGTTCTCATGTTCCGCTTTACAACGGAAGAAGGGGTGCAGTAGCTTCAGAGGGTATGGATCCCTGAGTAATCGAGGGTAGAAGTCTGACTTCTAGCTCACACACGTCACAAATTCTTTTTGCGCGGCGGACTTCATCCATGCGTTTCATTCATCCATCCACAGATCGTAATTTAGATCTAAAACAGAGAACGATAACTTTTGACCCAGTACCCTCAGTGTTATTACTCTCCACATGGAGGACTTTGTGACCAAGACAGATTTAACGGGCGCCAGCCACCACACACACGGAGAATCATTGGCTAGCGGTTTCAAACTCGAAGTCCAAGGGATACAAATCTAAAGCCCTAACAACCAAGCTATACCACCCCTAAAGTATTTTTAATCAGAAGGAATTAAAATATTGTAGTATTTTTTTTCAGTAAAATAGCAATAAGTAGAAATAAAATCTACATATGTAACACTAAAAAGAAATATATTTTCATGTAAACGGGAAAATAAATTTCACTAGAAATATTTCACTTATTAATGTCTAGAAAAACGTACATTTTTTTTAGAAATCTTAGCCATAGTATTGAAACATATATTTATTGAATAATCTGGGAGGAAGTAGGAAGGAGAAAGAGTATTAAAGTCCTGTTTTAAAGCAACACTAACGCTTTTTAGGGGACATATATCGTAATTTTGAACCTTGGTCAGATGATAAGAACACAACCTGAGCTAGCATCCTCTCTTCAAACTTCCACACCACACCAACGGAAGAATATTTCACCACGATGGATTTAGAATATACATGGCCAACCTACGCGACGGTTTTCGGTGGAATTGGAGGTTGAGTCTGAAACCCTCCAGTTCCTAAACCGCGATCTTAT
The DNA here is from genome assembly GCA_026289955.1 of Argiope argentata. Taxonomy (NCBI): domain Eukaryota; kingdom Metazoa; phylum Arthropoda; class Arachnida; order Araneae; family Araneidae; genus Argiope; species Argiope argentata. The sequence continues at coordinate 9,430,788 of JAOUZG010047196.1, forward strand.
CATCAGGCCACCATGGCCCTAAGTGAGAAAGAAGCACGCCACAAAATATGCAAAAAAGTTTCTTAAAATTTTAATATGAATTATTTTACAAATAATGGAAACTTCTGTCATATACAATTTTTAATTTCATTAACGAACAAAATTTAAAAAATGCTATAAAAACTTTTACTTATAAGTATTCATAATTTATCTACCCAATGATTCATTCCGATTTTTTTAACTCTTATGTTATATAACTATATCTGATGCAAATAAATCGATCATTTGATGAAATACTCTTCAAATCAATCAAAATTCTTGATTTCTTATTCCTTTTTTTTACATTTCACATTTTTAAAAATTAGCGTAAATCAAAATTAACGCCATTCTGGTATTTACAAGTACTATACTTTATTTTTTGTTAAATAATGTAGATGCATTGTAATGTATTTTAAATTTTTTAAGTTACTAAATTAATTTTTTAAATTGTTACAAGGCTTTTTAAAATTCCCTTTAATGATACGTTATTCAATTAATTTGGTCATATTTCAATCAAAATACGTCGACTGACTTTTCTCGGTGAAATATTGATTCAATAGGATATCAAATTTTCTATCGTGCCTGAATTAGTAAATCCAGAATACTTTCAATAAATTTATGAAAATGCACAAATAAAAAATAACAAACAACGAATTTACGCACGTCTGTCTAAATTTCATATCATACTATAAGAAATGACACCTTTGAAATTGTATTTTGAAATGAAGAAACGTCAAATATGTTACATTATATACGTTTCGCTTTTAAAGAAAGCAAATACCTAAAAACCCAGCATACAGTATAGCCACGCATATACATTTCTGCTCTTTATTTTCTTCTCCATTCATAGCCCTTTTTTCTTTGTCCTTTCATATTTCCATATTCTTCCTTTCATATTTTTTACCTATGCAAGGGGTTCCCCTTATTTGCATTTTCCAACACTATTTCTTTGATTCATGAAGAATATAGAAAAGAAACCTAAAAACTGCAACATTTAAACATACATATAGTAGTATAGACCATTAAAATGATAATAAGTGACGTCTGAAAGTTGGTTAACATTTAAAATGTTTTTTTTTTAAAAATAAGGTAGTATCGTATATCTCCATATCGTATCGTATAGTATACGAATATTAAATCGTAATTATTGGGTCGTTCGAAAAGTAATTTCGTTTTTTCTCGACAAAGGATTTAATTGTATTTTTTTATTCCAACTTCACACTTAAGACGTATAATCATTGTATGTTTTGAGAGGTGATCTAGCAATACTTGTTTGTGAAAACGTTCAATTGATTTTGCGCAGTAGTTTTTGGTAGATGCCCTTTTAAATAGGGAAAGCAATAAGCAGCAATTTCGTCATATTTCACTTTTTTCCTGTAGGAAAGGTAAAAATGCTGTTCAAGCCAGAAAGAAATTAACCGATGTGTATGGAGAAGATGCGTTGACAATACGACAGTGTCAGAACTGGTTTACAAAATTTCGATCCGGCAATTTTGATGTCGAAGATGCACCACGTTCCGGATGGCTGGTTGAAGCTGATAAAGACACGATAAAGGTAATAGTTGATGCAAACTGGCGAACAACAACACGTGAGATCGGTGAGAGTTTAAATTTAATTAATTCAACTGTTTATGACCACCTGAAAGGCCTGGGTTTAACCTCGAAGCTCGATATTTGAGTTCTCCATGTCCTCACGGAGAGAAATTTGTGTTGTCGCATTGAAGTCTGTAATTCGCTCCTCAAATGTCACAAAAATGATCCACTCCACCATATTATCCAGATCTGGTTCCTTCAGATTATTATTTGTTCCGGTCAATGCAAAATTTTTTGAACGGTAAAACCTTAGTCTCAAATGAAGACGTCAAAAATCACCTTGGATTAGTTTTTTGCCAGCAAATACCAAAAATTTTATGAGCGTGGAATCATGCCTCTACCAGAAAGATGGCAAAAGGTTTTGGATCAGAATGGGCGATATATAATTTAATAAAATAATTATTCATTATACGAGGATCGTCTTTCATTTTCACCAAAAAAAAAACGAAATGACTTTTCGAACAACCCAATATTTATATACGAATATTTTGATATTCTAGAACAATTTTCTGACAAAAAAATAAGTAAATAAAGTGAGCAAAATGAAAAGTGATAATAAATAGATAAATTATTAATTTTAATATATTTCTAAGATTTCATTAAAACGTGAAATGATCTCTTTAACTGCATACACTCATACAAAAGCACCAATGTAAATATATAAGCCTTATTGAAATGTTATACAACTTTTATAGAACTTCTATAATTAGCTAATTTCTAAACAAAATTACCAATAGAAAACTAGAGCAATTTTTATGTAGCTAATATAAATAACTTAAAAAGAAATATTTTCCTTGCCAAAACTATTCAAAAAATACATCGTGTTTTGCGCGCAAATGCTGCTACAACTAAAATAATATAAAACTTATTCAAATTAGATAGATATTAACCCATATATTATAACCATATTACAAATACAGACTTTTATTAATTTCTCTTGAGGTAGATTTGCGTACAAATTTTCGAAATTGTAAGTATATATAAAAAAAGAGAATCCTACCTGACGGTGACCCTTCATAAAGACTTCAGGCTGGATTCTCTATTTATTCTTTTTATATTCCTTTTAATTCCTTTTTTCACTTTTAAACTTAATATTTATTTCTAATTTAAATTTCTAAACAAAAGTAATTTATGCAGAAAAAATTAAGTTTCTTGAAAAAATATTGTTTTTGCATAACTTTGTAAAGTTTCAAATATTCATTTATCGATTATAAATCTGAATCTTACTTTAAAGAAAACATTGAAATTGAAAAAGGAAACATTGAATTTATGAAACTTTATACCTTAGATTTAGTTTCTCAACAGAATTTTTATTTCTTCATGGTCTTGCCATTTAAAAGGTTTAAGTTTAATTTCGTTGTATTAACGTTCTTATTCAAAGCAACACTATGGCTATTTCAGGACGAATCTCGAAATTTTGGGCCACTGTCAGAGGACGAGGGGGACACTTGAGTTGGCACCATTATCTCCATTCTTTCGTATCAAGCAGCTGCGAGGGCGTTTGGTCCGGATGAACTTAAGGTGCACCAGTCCCGCTTACAAGATGGCTTTTGGAGGGAATCGGGTCTCGAATGTAAAGCCCTCGGGTTCCAAAGCCAAAACTTTAACACCACCTCTTACAGCCTTAAAAAAATAGAGAGTTTAACAACTGAGGAGTACAGATGATATTTTTTATGTCGAAGCATATATGTAAAATATTTTCCGCTTTAATCACAATATATTAACCAAATTTTATATCTTGAGTTAAGATTTTTTTTTCTTCAGAATTTTGTTGGGATTTTGCAATTTAAAATTTTGAAGTTAGTATAATCACAAATACATAGGTAAAACTTATAAACATTTAATATCATATTTGTTATTTACTGTAAGATATTTCTTTTTATTTAAATAAGCAATAAACAATTGTAAATGCCGTGATTACGTTTATAACGTAAATACAGGCTATCATTATTCTATAACAATAACGATGCTAAATTTTCGTTCTTCCCCATGTTTGTACATGTTAAGTAAACAGATGAACAAAAAGTGTTCCAATTAGATAATTAATTTAATATACAGCTTTAGAGCATAATATTTTAATCACAAACAGTTAGAAAAAACATAATAAGCTTAAAATTATTAACTATATAAACCCCATTACACAAAGAAATATTATATCTTTCATTATATAGCATCAGTTTAATCATGCATTTATTTTTCTAAAATACCTCACCATACCAAAAAAAGTGAAATGTTAAAAAAAATCCCTGAACTTCCTGTATATAGTTAATCAAATATTTCAAATTATTTATATTTAATATATGACTTGATCTAATGCATTATAATAGTGTATTACGTCATGTCATAGAATTAGTTATCTCCATGGTAACGGATCTTATTTCGTAGGAGAAGAATTATCCATTAGGGTTTATTGAATATTAAAGGAATTTATCTTATTTTTTATTTATTTATTATTTTCGTGTGAACTTTTGCTTATAAATTCGAATATAGAATTACATCATCTCAATGAAAGTATAAGCGCCTTATTTCTTTTTATTAATACTTATTTTACTTAGATCTTTATTTTGTTCTTTTTATGATTAGAAACATTTATGTGTGACAGCTAATTGTTATATATAATTAGATTTAAATAAATCAAAGTTTTTAAACGCATTACGTAGTATTATAAGTTATTAATTTGTAAAAAAAAAATATTATGCTTCAAATCTCGAATTTTATGATTTCCGAAAAATCCTTAATCTCTAAGAATTTTAAAAGTTTCATATTTATTTTCAAGGGAAATTGCGGTTTGAAAGTTAAGTAATAAGCATTTATTTTTGAGAGTGCGTTTTTAATAAATAAAATGTTTTCACTTGATGAATTATTTTTGATAAGAAATTTAATTAGCATTTCAAAATGATGTGTCAATTTCTATCGGATTATTTTTTTAAACTTAAAGTTAAAACTTGTGGTAATTTACTATCTTTCCGCTAAGTGAAAAAAAAAGCTATTTTTGTTTTAAAGAAAATTTGCATTATCAACAACCGAATTGTTCTGTGTAGATGGGTGATAGAAAATAGTGGTGCTGGATTAGAATGAAAAAAAATCAAGATCTAGTGTAACAAAAAACGTAACATTCTAATAATCCTTCAAAAAAGTCTTCCAATGTAACAGAATGACAGAACGTTTGCTCATTACTCTTATTTATTCATTACGTGCTATGTAGTTTTATTACCCCAATTACCCTAAGTAAGGTTATTAAAAGTAGTTGGAGGAAAAGCAGGCGACATTTTAATCCTCCAAAAACTTTTTTTTATTATTTTGTTTCCAAAACTTTTGGTCATAAACTATACAATATTCTTAACAAACTATATAAAGTATGTATTAACTATTAGGTGATATAATACATAGAAAATTAACTTACAAAAGTAAATACATTTTTTTTAATATTTTATCAGAAATTTATAAATTAGTTTTGGAGTTAGAAGATGCTTAAGTTTAAATATAAATTAATGATGGATAAGAAAAAAAATCGAGAATACAAGCGTCTAGCATTTCAGAGCCATTTATAGAAAAAAATAGGGTTTAAATATAAATGCAAAATCGATGTATATGTTGTTATTATTAATTAGTTAAAAATAATTACTAATTTCTTAAGCATATATATATTGATGTGTATTGCTCTAGGCATTATAAGAGATGGTAAAATAATAAGATTTTTACTTGTAAATTTATATTTGTACTAGCTGGTACTCGGAGCGTTGCCCCGATTGTTTTAAAATTAAAATAGCTATCTTGCTTAGTTAGGAATTATGTTTATTTTCTTGTCGACAATGAACACATTCATTGAAATAAAATCATATATAACGGAGAAGCATAAATTATATTTATACAGGATTTTTTTTGAGTTTATTAGTGAAATATAATTTAGGTTAGACAATATTTTTTGTTTTTCCATATTCAGCAAAAACAAATTTCTTGACTGCCCGACTCGTGGGAATTCAACATACAACAACCTATTTGAAAAAAAAAATGGATTTTCTAGCAAAAAGTTGGCAAAGTTTTACCATAATTATATGAACAGTATGACAGCGCATAAATTACGAACCAAATTCTTTTATATATATTATACATAATAATTTTACTATACCTAAAACTTTTGTGAAAGTGCAAGAAATAAGTTGGCAAAGTTTTATCGCAATTGGATGAACAGTACGGCAGCGCATAAATTACGAACAAAACTCATTTATATATACTATATATAATAATTTTATTACACCTTTGCACAACTGCAAGTAATAAGTTGGTAAAATTTTATAATTATCGGATAAACGGTACGAAAACGCATAAATTAAGAACAAAATTCATTTATATATATTATATATTATACTTTTACTATACCTATGACCTTTTCGAAAATGCAAGCAATACCTTTGCAAAGTTTTATCGCAATCGGATGAATGATGCGGCAGCACATAAAATACGATCAATCAAAAATTCATTTTTATATATTACATATAATAATTGTGTTATACCTATAACTTTTGCGCAAATGAAAGCAAAAAGTTGGAAAAGTTTTATCGCTATCTGATGAACGCATAAAATACAATCAAAACTTATTTATATATACTATATATAATAATTTTATTACATCTATAACCTTTGCGCAAATGCAAGTAATAAGTTGGTAAAATTTAATCACAATCGAATAAACGGTACGGCAATGCATAAAAGAGGAACAAAAACTCATTTTTATTTATTAGATAATATGCCGCTATTACATAAAATAAGACCTGTCACTATTGTAGAATGACTTGAGTCCGATGTTTTATATATTAAATGCAGAACCACCAAAAACACCTCAACAGGTATAGAAATAGGAAATAATTTTCACTTCTATTATTTTCCATTTACCTTATTGATAGATTTTACAATTCAATCTGGAATCTATACTCTTTTATAAAAATGATTTTAATTGTGATTTAAAAATTGCCATTGTGCTCTTATTTCAGTACAGTAATTTAAATTAAATCTTTAAAAAATGTTGATTTTAATTTCTAAGAATCTGTTTAACTCAATTCAATCCTCTGATTCTTATTTTAAGGCATCAAAAGCAGCAAGATATAGATATTTATAACTCACTCTAATATTGATCTTAAAATTTAAAAATCATAGAGCTTTTATTTTTTCAAACAACTTATTTTAGTTTGTTTGTTTTTTCAAAGATTCTTCTTACAATATCCTTCAAGATGATGCGAATGCAATTCCCAGTTAACTGTTATTGATTAGAGTAGAGACAAACGCTCGAACGACCCTCATAAAAGAGACAGTAGAAGAAGGATGCTCTCTATTGCCACGTTATATCACCAATCGATTGATCTCGAAGTTTTTAATGGCACTATACATTGCAGACTTGTATTTAGAATGATTTGCTGGAAAACAAAGCAACCAATGAGAAGCCGGTAGCATTGAAGCTCATGTTTTTTCCCCTCCGTACGAAATCCACCTGAAATCAGAGTTAGTAGAAATTGAACTCGTATTTGAAAAACGGTTATTGGCCAATATAAGTCATTTAGAAGCAAATAGTACTTCGTCTCACAAATAACTTACCAGCTGTGCTGTATTACGAACATTGTACTATGTTCCGAGAAATAAGATAGCTATGAAGCTGTCACAATAAATTCAAGCGCTTTCTAGAATCCTATGATATGTTTACTGATTATATTTGAGGAGAATTTTAAGAGATTTTCTTGAGACATATATAACGGCGCAACTATAATGCAGCGAAGGTTAATTTATTATAAGATTCAACTAATGTTCATTTAAGTTTGTTATTAAATGTCACAAAATGCAATAGAACAATTTGAAAGAACTATTTTCCTACTTTATAAGTTAGGCAATACGTAAAACTCAACTTGAATTCATTTAAATGGTTAGCTAAGATTGTTATTTGTTCTTCCTTTAAGTAAAATCAAAAATCACTTAATTTTTGTTAATAAATATATGCTTGCTTATTATTTCTTAGAATTTACTGCTTTAAATTATAAATATTACTTATTTTATTAAATTTTCATCTCTTTCTCATTTGTTAATTATATTAACATTGTGGCTAGAAATACTGCTATTTTAGTATTCTCTCTATATACAATAAACGTAAAAGAATAAAAAGTGTGTAAAGAAAAGGGTCATTTGAGACCAGCTTAAAATATTTTTGCTGCCTTAAATATTA
>JAOUZG010047196.1:9438616-9450567 GCA_026289955.1 Argiope argentata
TATATTAACATTGTGGCTAGAAATATTGCTATTTTAGTAATCTTGCTGTATACAATAATTGAAAAAGAATCAAAACTGTGTAAAGAAATGGGTCATTTGAGACCAGTTTAAAATATTTTTGCTGCCTCAAATATTACTTATTTTATTAAATTCCCATCTCGTTCTAAGTAGTTGTTAAGTGTTATATCAACATTATGGTTAGAAATACTGCTATTTTAGTAATTTTGCTATATACAATAATTGAAAAAGAATCAAAACTATGTAAAGTAATGGGACATTTGAGATTAGCTTATAATATATTTTTTGTTTTAAATATTACTTATATTATTTACCATCTCTTTCTAAGTATTTGTTAATTATAATATTAACATTGTGACTAGAAATACTGTTATTTTACTAATATTGCTATATACAATAAAGTTAAAAGTATCAACACTGTGTAAAGAAATAGAGCATTTGAGACCAGCTTAGAATATTTTGCTAATTTTCTGTCAAATCCGATTGCTATATAGAATATATTTTTTATTATTTTGCTACCTCTAACTTAAATAAAATTTCCAGAATTTTTAATATAAATGGGTTTAGAACTGAGGTGATTCGTGAGTATAGTTTAATATAAATTAAGAAAGTATTAATATTTGAGTTTCATTTGAATTTATATTTAAATCATTAAATTCCGATTATTTGAAAAGAAAGTGTACTTATTTCCGCGATCATTTTCTTCTACATTGCACGCTAGTTCCTAATAAATAAAAATTTTTAGAATTTTTAGCTGATAAACGAAATAACCATTTTTGTATATTCAGATTGGTTACTAAAATCATCTAAATATAATAGATTTTAACTATTTATAGTTAAGCATGTAAAATAAAGGCATGCATACAGTCAAAGAAAAATTTTGGGAAATAATATTTTGCTTTAAAAACAAGAATAAAATGAAAATTATAATTGTAAAGTTTCATGATTTTGTACTCTAAAGCTTAGCCTCCAGTGGCATTATGACAGAGTGTTTAGTCCTTTAAAGGACAAATATCTTTCTTTTCAAGTGAGTTAGTTTAGCTATATTAACGTTCCGTTTTAAAGTCACACTAGGGCTATTTTGGGGTGGACCTCGTAATTTTGAACCGTGGTTAGACGACAAGGGTGACACCTAAGCTGGCACCCCATTCTCCAAACTTCCACACCAAACCAGCAAGAGAACATTTGGCCCAGTCTGATTTAACGTGCACAAGAGATACTTTCACGGTGGCTCTTCTGTAGAATCGGGACGTGAATCTGAAACCCTCCAGTTTCGAGATCTTACCACCAGGTCACCGCGGCCTTTCTTTTCGTGTGGAAGAGAAGTTTGAAAGTTATGGCTGTTGATTCTGGCCACGATACAATTATAAAATTATTTCTTAAAGCCCTCTTATATAAAGCTTTCAGATTAGTCAAGCCGAATAGTCGAATAAAGCAATTAAAAATTAGTATATTAACATGATTGATACATCTCCAACAAATTTAGTTAGAAGTTGGAAATTTGATTTTTAAAGCGACAGTTATTTTCATATAACTGATTTAATATGGATATAGGTCATCCAACATCATCCTTTTAACTCGTACTAATTTTAAAAACTCAGTTCCTTAAAATTTCATTTTTATTTGAAATTAAATGAAAAATTTGTGAAAAATAATTTTAAAAAATTAAAATACAATTAAATAAATTATTTATTTGGTTCTTTGTTTTATTTGACAAATTATTATTCACTTACAAAGAGAACTCGTTCAAGGGAGGTTCTCATGGGCAGTCTTGACTTGTTCAGTGTCAGGCTATTCATTAGAGTATTTTCCCATAGATAGACCTTCATAAAATTCTTATCATGAAAAATTAACTCTCTCTATATTATTTAAAACCTTTGAGATCTTTTTATTACATATAAATGATGACTCCTTTAATTTTTAAATCTTTTATTTGGCATAATGTGTTTCCGGAGGTTACTATGTGAACATCTTCAGAGAGTATAAATTTCCCATGAGCAGATATTAACTGTTCTTCTATTTAATCTGTAATTTTGGGGAAAAAATGTTTGCATTTCCTGAATAATGAATCCTAACCATTCATGTTAAACTTTAGCTAAATTGGGAGTAAAATGCATAATCTTTTAAATTAAATTAATCATGAAAATAGATATTGGGCCGTGGCGGCAAGTGGTTGATCTTACCTTCTAAACCGAAGGGTTCGAGGTTCGATTCTACCGAAGAAATATCGTTGAAGGAAGTCTGTAGCACGTTCAATGCGTCGGGGCCAAACGTATCTTGTTGATGTGGTGTGGAAGTTTGGAGAGGGGTGATAACTCAGATGCCATCCTCGTCATCTGACTTGAGTTCAAAATTATGCGTTCCGTTCCAAGTTAGCCATAGTTTTGCTTTAAAACGGACCTTAATATAATTAAACTAAACTCAAAGAAATATTTGTTGCCGGCTTAATGTTAATTTATTTACTTATTTGCTCAGCAAATATTGGGTAGACATATTTTGTAAAAATTCAATATTAAATGGCTGAAAACTTTCAAATACTTGTAATTGTATTGCCAGAAGGTTGATTTGAACTTTTAAACACCAATTTAAATTGACGAAGTTGTTTTAACACCAAGTTAATTGTTGCAAAACCAATATTAAAGTGCTTTTGAAATCGGCATCAAAAAGACGGTTGGGTCTAATAACATCAAAGCTCTACACAAAGGTATCTTCAAAAATATAAAAAAATCAGTATCTTGTCATAAAACTTGAATCGATTTCTTCTTGTGGGCATCTTTCTTTCCACCAGGAGTAAAATTTTTCTTCCAATACCAACACGCTTATAATCCACAGAAGAAACTTTTTTTGATTCGTGCCACTGCAATCTTTTTGGTTTAATTTGCATAATACTTTAGAAAGGCCAACTCAAGTTCTCCTTGGAGCTTCTGGTCCCGTTAGCGGCTTAAATTCGAGCGAAGCGGATCACATTTCCTGGAGAAATGTATCTATAAAATCTCAAATTTTCGGAAAACTTGAACTATCTCTAGAAGTCTTTGAAAAAGGAGGCTGGAGCAGAATTCCTTAGATATCAGTTTCAGCTTCCCAACGAGACATTTTATCTTTGGAGTAAGTTACGGAGGCAATTATTTTAATCCTTAAGATAAGGCTTAGAGAGCATGTTTATCTCATGGTCATTGCTTTACACAGTTCTCGCGTTAAAACTTATTGGTTGCCTTTAACCGTCGTTGCTTGCTATTGATTTTATGATCTTCCAAATACATCGTTAGATTCAGATACAGATAACAGGAAGGAGAGATGGTCGCTTCAGAATTTTCCGATAAAAATTATCTGATTTAAAGAGAGCACTCTTTAGTCTGTTAGTCGAAGATATTACAGTTATTTCGAATTTATGCTGTGTTTAAATGCGCGGTTAAGCGCACTCAACTTGTTTGCTTAAGTTTTCAGCATCCGTATTAAGTTTATGACGTTCTGGTTTCCTGCATTCTAAGTTTCCAATTTGAAGACGACAAAATGCCTTATAGCGTTCTCAGTTCATGCAATAGGTAAATGTACCACTTTGTGAACCTCTTGTACTGTAATTTTTGGTTTAAGCATTCCTTTAATTCCCCTGAAAAATAATAATTGGGTTTTTTTAAACACAAATACACTTTAAGGTCGCATTTAAACCCCTCGGGGGGGACCTCGAATTGAGGATTAGAAGCTTTCGGCATGGTGGTTGAATCTTGCCATCATAGAAAATACACTAACTAGAGGGGTTAGGCACCCCCTCTGGATGACGGAACGTATTTCCTACGGGAAAGATTGAACCGATGCTAGTGGTGGACCTTAGAACTGAACCACAGTCCTCATTAGTGTTACTATCGCTTCGGCACGGTCATTCAGTGTTGTGGTCTATTCCTTGTACCTACAGGCGGGTCGGAGAGTCTATTATGATTTAAAGTCGCATTTAATACACTTTATAGTAAAGTGTCCTTACATATAAAAACTGAACACAAAATTATTTAATTCGTTACTAAAGATGTTTCCTCTTACTGTTGATTCTTTCGGATTTAACGTTTTACTAGTAATAATACAACAGCGGAACGATTACGTAAATAAGCAACAATCGTATGAATATAATGACATTAATGACTGCACTCTGACTTCAGCCGTAGGAGTGCATTTATAAAGTAAAAAAATTTGAATTCGATGGTAGATCTTCGAGAAATATTAGAGCTGTAATAAATAAGAATATGTTGAATTCCATACATCCCCCCTGCTTGTTATTGATATTTCATCAATCGCCTGTTATGAAGGGGTGAAACACAGACATATCTCTCAAACTTAGGTTCAAGTACACCTCTTACATTCAAAAGAGGAGACAAGTCTAGTCTGATAAGAATTTCAAAATACTTGACAAGTCTATGTTTTGCAATTCTTACGTCATGCACGTCAATTTTTCAAAGATGAGTTATACATATGTGAAATATTAATAAAAACATAAACCTAAAGTAATATAAACGTATTTATTTAAGCGCCACATAATTTATACATAGTATAAAAGGAAGTCGCCTGAAAACTTCTATATGTTTAAAACAAAAACTCGAGAAATTATTAAATGATATTGAAGATATTTACACCTTTTTGTAGAATATTTTATTGGGAAAGGTTTTAGAACATTAAAATCATATCAAAATAAAAAAAGGAGTTTTATAAGTGCTATTTTAACTTTGCACTTATTAGCGCATACACGAAAGACTCAGATTGTACATGTGCAAATAGCAAGAGTTGTGGTATTCATATGCGATATATTTCTTTGTTTATGTCTGATTTTAAACAGCGATTCAAATCTCATTAATCCCTAAAGAAGGGAATCCAACCTTGGCAGGAACACATTGAATGCCAAAAAGCTTCTTTCGAAGGAAAATGAAGAGGAAAGAAACGCTCGGTTAGCTAATATCAGATAAATAATATCAACTTTGGGTAAGAAGTGTTTATTGATGAGCGAAATAATTGTCTTTCTTTAAATCACACTGCAAATGAATTGCGGAGACTGAATAAATCTCCTGAGAAGCGAAAGGATCACCTGTGTTTTGTCTACGAACATATCATAGTTTTAACTTTTTTAGCAATCTAAATATTTCTGAATGTGTGCAATGGAAAATGTTTTGTAGATATTTTTGATAATTGTAAATATATTTTTATGTTTGTTTGATGTTTCGTAAAATGCCCATGTCATGCCGGGTGGAGACTAGACAGCTAATTTTTCTTCTCGGATGCTATGCCACGGGTAACGCTGTACGGGTACTGCTAGTTTTATTACACTTTTCTATTATAAAAGGAAAGCAGGGAAATTTTACCGAATTGCTTCTTTAATACAGGCAGGTTAGTAAATTTCATTTTAAAAGTTAAAAAGATCAGTTATATGTAAACTGTTTATTTTTCCTACATTATTATTGTAAAGTTACATAAAAATGGAGAATAATTTATCAAAATTGTGAAATTGATGAGTTCTAAAAATGTAATAGACCAGTACAAAAAATATAAGAACATTAAAAAAAAGTAATATGAAAAAATGAAGTCAGTTTCTACTTAGGTCAACAAAGAAAATTTTTATTTTATTTGCTTTTTATTAAATAATTACATTTAATATAGATAATTTATTAAAAAATTATTGATTTTCGCAAGATTTTAACTCTCATTCTTCACCACAAATATACGAAAATCCTTGCATTTTACCGATTAAGCTACTATCTGTTCAATTTTCACACCAAACTTCTAAAATACTATTTAAAGCATTAAAAAGTGATTTAATTTAATTAATGAATTAATATTTGAAAAAACTGTAATAACATCAAGTGTCATCCACTAAAAGTTTTAAAAATGTATTTGAACTTCATTGGAGGAATAAAAAGTATTTTATTAACGATTAAAATTTTGAACAAGATACATAAATATATATAGAGAGAATGTGAACTAATAGTAGGAATTGAAAAATGGTGGTTTTATAGAAACTAAAAGTGATTCCGCTGTTTATAGACAAATTTAGTAAATTTATATCCTTTTTTATAATAATATTTAGTTTATTAGTTTTATATATTAAAATGAAAAAGGCACTGAAAGCCATGAATTTCCATCCCCGTAAACACAGTGACAGATAAATATTTCATTTCTATTTATGTTGTAAATTGCGCATCTATAGAGAAATGAGCTTTCTGTAGTTCCGAATTGAGGGATTCAATGGATTAATATTACTTTTCGAAACTTGTATAGAAAAATTTGACGACTCCATCATTGTTCCCCACCAGAAAAATAGATTCATGAAACGACTAAACTGTTTTGTACGGCTGCATAAAGGAAAAAATGACTCGATTCTCTTACTCGAGCGCTATTTCAATACGCAACAACAATCGGAAATTGCTTCATTCTGAATATATTGGGATATGAAACACGCATCAGTAACAAGTTTAAAGTTGGAGATCTAGGAACTTAACTCTGCTCTCATTCTTGAGTTCAATTCGCTCGATAGCTGCTCCCAAAAAAAGCAAAAAAGATAAGAGGAGTTAGAATGTCGACAGAGACATTTTAACGTTTGATTTTTCCATCAAATTCTCTCAAAGGCTTTCAGCATTGATTATTGATATCCTATAAACGCAAGACTTGATAGCTGCCATTTTGCGCTCGATATGAAAAAAAGATGATTCCTCAATTCCAAAAATTCGGACCGGAATGGTTATCAGATCTTGGTCTATGGGGAACTTCTTCCATGCCAGTAGCTGCATTTGCAAAAATAGACGGAAATTCAAAAACCGTACTTAAAATCGAACAAGAGTAATGTATAAAGTTTATTATTTTCCTTTCCAGTAGATACGTTCATGGTTTTCAAAGGATTTTACAGCTACTCTACATTTCGACAAAATCTACTAGATGGCCTTTTCGATGAAAAATAGCAAAAGGACGGTGATCTAAGGGACATTAAAGTCCAAAGAGGTTTTATTCTTCTTATCTAAAGAACGTTTTCGATCGGAAGGAAATATAAAAACACACGAGTAGGAGAAATAAAGGTGATATGTTATGCGGGGGAAAAACAAAGGAAAAATTTTCAAAATACATAAATAAACTCGTACTCCACATATATTTTATTTTACTTTTTCTTAGAAGAAGAATTTTTTCATCTTTTAAAGGATATAAAATATATATGAAGAAATAAAATCGTAAATTATGGTAAGAAAAAAATGGACAATCAATAGGCAGACTAAAGATTCTTGAATACTAAGTCGTTTTTCTTATATTATTTTTCTAAACCAAAATTAATTATGAAATTTCAAATTACTAAAAAACTTCAATTTTACATTTTAAATTTTTTTTAGATAATTAATAATTGCATTTTCTAACTAGAAAGTCTAATTTTATTGTCTAACCAGAAAAGTTACCAGGAAATGCGTTAGTCTAAGATTAATTATTAAATGTATTACCCTCATGATAATGAAGAATCAAACTTCTTGTAAAAGTTTGGAAATTCTTAAATTTTGTTTTTAAGACTTCATTATTAAGTAAATTCATCAACAGTTAAGTGATTATAATAAAAAGTTTGTCTCTTTTAATAAAAAATAAAGAAATTATATAACATAATTCTGCCTCACAAGCGTATAATGATTCGATAGAATTTTTTTTATCATATTTAGAGCTTGCAATTATAACTTGAGCAAGGCTATCTAGACATTATAAAGGCACTGGGATATTTGTGTGTTTTTCAATTTTCTAAAATAGGAATAATGAGAATTTAAATTACAGTATGGCACCCTGTATTTGTTTACGAATAAGATAACAATTAGAATATTTGTCGAAGTAGAACAGTTGAGCGTTTGCTGCCTATAACTTATCATAACAGTGAATTAAATTATTACGGGTTTTGTAATTTTTTATTTCAGTAAATTCATAAAGGTAGCTTAAAAATCATAAAGTAAAAACAATTTCTCTTTCATTTAATTTTTAAACAAAAAATGTTTAAAACTCTACGAATGGATGCCCAGTTATCACATATCTAAAATCGACCCTAAGGACCCTGAATTACTAATATATTTTACATCTATTTGTCTTTAAAACCATAGTTATATTTCAAAAATTTCTCTGTATTTCATATGCACGGCTTTGTTTTCTCTTTTTTGTTTTAACGCATTTCACATGCAAAATAAATAAGTTTTATTTATCTCTGTAATCCTTGCTTTACATAATTTTTCCTCTTTATTAGTTTAAGTATAAGTGTAAAACTTTTGGTTTATTTACTATAAATTATATAGTAAATAGTACTTCTTATATTAACTATATGCTTCATACATTTTTCTGCTCTCTACCTTAATAATTTACATACAATACACTATTTCTCTCAACTTTATATTATATAATATAATTATTGCCCGTGTGTTTTATCCCTTGCATATGAAGCAATATTATACATTCTATTTCCGTAATTTATACATATTGCTTTGTTTTCATCTCCAAATATATCATCTTTTATTGTTATTTGTATATAATCTAGAAGTTCGTTCACTTTTTATTCTTGTATTAATTTTTCATTTTCTTATTTTTTTTAACATTACATCAGTTTTTTTTATAAAAGTCTCTTGCATTTACACGTCATCGGATAAATAGCATGTTCAGCTCTAGAGGAGGAAAATAATATGTATTTTAAAAATCAAAAGAGAAGCTTCAAAAAATTTGGAAAACCAAAAATGAATAAATAAAAAATAGAAAGCCTTTTATTTCAAACTTTGAGGGATCAGAATTTAATAATTTGTGATGAAGCAATGTTAAACATTTCAAATGTATGTGAGTATTTTTAAGTCATACCAGACTCTCAAACTAGCCCAAAAAACTGAATGGCCGCACCACCACAACAGCAATACTGGCAGGAGCTGTGTTTGAGGCCTAAGGGCCATCACCGGTCACGGTATAACACTTCCCGTAGAAATTATGACCGTTATCGATCGAGGAAGCCTTATTCTCTTCTATTAGTGTACCGTCCAGGGTGGTGAGATCCAACCACCATGCCGGAAGTATCTCATCCTCATTTCGAGATGATCCAAGGGGAGATGTGAATATTTTAAAAACTAATTGCATCAATACATAACGATTATACCTGAGTCTTAATATATGGGCCACGAATTTCATGTAAATGTTAATGAAATTCTAAGTAATTAAATAAAAGTCCGTTGTGTTATAATGGTAAAAATTTTTGGAACTGACCAATAAGAAAAGACTTTTATATGATGATTTGGAAACAGCTGACTTCCTAAATAGATATAATAAATACATAATGCATAAAGATTCTGCTTTATCTTTACTAAAATTTTAATTAATCTGTCTGATCAATAAGTTAGATTTCAAAAAATTTCTTTTCATGCAAAAATTGCTTCGGGGCATGCTTGATATTGCAATATTCAATCTTTGAACATAATTTTCTTTTTATATCACATTATTTACTGAAGTTAATTGAAATTTTTCATACATGAATAAGTTATCTCAAGAGATTTGCTGTTTAATTTTGTTTAAAATATTCTTTTAAAATAATGTTAAGGAGTATAATTTTTATTTAAGTAAATTCAGTAGAATATATAATAAATTTTTCAGAAGTTTCTCGAAAGCTTTAATATATTAGCATTAGTTTTCAGTAAATGCAAATTTCTTGCTGGAATTATTTTTGCTATTTCATATATTTATGCATAAAAGCATAGTGTGTGCATGGACACTGTTTTGCATGTTCCCATATTCACACTCTCACATCAATTGAAGAATAATTATATTCCATTATTTTAATAATTATTATAATTACATAAATTGAAGGATAATTATTATTAATATATTAATAGTTAATATATTAATATATTAATATTTATATAATATATAATATATTAATTATTAATTATACATAATATATTAATTATTAATATATCAATATTTATTATAATTACATTCCCTGATCACTGGTCACCTTAAAATTATTAGGGACCTTTAATGTAATGTAATAACTCAAAACTACTTAAACTTTTGTTAAAAATCAGTAGTTTTGAGTTATTATGTTGATTAATTTTAATATTTCATACTCAAACTTCAAGATTAATCCCAACTTTTGTTTCAAAAGGTTAGTGTAAGTAATAATAAAAATTGGACTGCTTTCGAACAAATTTGGAGAGCTTGGAACATTTTTCATTAACCTCCTTTATCGCTAATATTATATTATATTAACCCCCTTAACTCATAAATTAATATAATGCTTTAAAATTTTGTATGTCACCTCCTATAGTGTTACTCTTATTGCCTGTAAAATTTCAAATTGCTAATATGAAAATTGCAAGATGTTATTTTAAGGTTCCCTGGTAGCCATAAGTGAAGAATAATTATTTTCCATTATTATATTGATAATAATTACAGTTATATTAATTGAAGAATAACTAAAGTCCATTATTATATTGATAATAATTATAATTATATTAATTGAAGATTAATTATATTCCCTTATAATAATATTAATTGAACAATAATTATATTCCCTTATTATATTAATAATAATTATAATTAAATTAATTGAAGAATAATTACATTCCACTAGCTTCTTTACTATAAGTCAGTTAAAAGTTCTGCTACTGAGGTAGAAGGCAAAGACCCTCTCACGTACTCTTTCAATAAATTTTGTAAATTTTTTAGTTTTAAACAAAGAAATCACCAAAAGAATCTTGTTAAACCAAGAAAAATACTTCAAATAATAAAATAATTTTACTTTATTATTTTGAGCTTTTGGAAGGATAAAATTATCTATGTTCAGAAATTTACGAAATTTTGTACAGGATAGGGATGGGAATTTGTTTGGACGAATAAAAAATATGGTTCAAAATTTAGCCACCAGGAGTAGTTTTTCAAATAAATTAAACATTGAGCATAATTGTGACAAATTTAATTACAAAAAAAACATATTCAACATGATGGCCATCATTTTCCACTACCATCTGGAATCGTACATTACCATCTTCCATAGTTGACCATAGTGCGTTCTGGGAAATAGAAAGAACATGCTATGAGATGCTGCTTTTTAAATTAGGTAAAGTTTTTGTATTATTATGACTTACCAGATGTTTTAATCTAAAAGTCACATGAATTTAGGTCTGAAGACCGGTAAGGTCACACATCAAGAAAGTGACGCTCATGACACGTTCTTCGGTAAAATGATTCTGGAGAACTTCCTTTACAACGGCTAATGTGTGGAAGAGCTCCGTCTTGCATGAAAATTGGGCTCGATAGAACATTGGCGTGCTTGCAAATCCGGAATAATTTTATTCTGAATTAATGATGAATATCTCTGTCCTGAGATCGAGCATGTTATCGGACCTCTCACACTTAATGCCTCGAAGAAATACGGGCCGAGAGTAAATGATGCAGAAAACCCACATCACGCCGTTACTTTTGGTGACTGCAAAAGGACTTGTAAGATTGAGTGTGGGTTTCCTCAATCCCAAATTCGGCAGTTGTGAGTACTCACTGAACCGTCCAAATAAAAATGTGTGTCGTCTGTCCAGAGAATATTCCACGGCAATTCTGAATCAACCTCAAAGCGATTTCAAAAGCAACATCACACAGCATGTTCTTACTATTTCCCAGAACACATTACGGCCATCTGTGGAACATACTATCTTACGATTCCAAATTGTAGCGGAGAATGAGGACCGTTATGTTGAACATGTTTTGTTATAATTAAATTTGTCAAAAATATGCTAAATGTGTAATTCATTTGAAAAGCTGTCTCTGATGATGAGAATTTGATTTTTTTTATTATTATTATTCGCTAAAACAAAGTCTCATTCTTTAAAATAGGGTCGTTTAATTATGGACACCTTGTGAGTGTGTATATATATGTAGATAGATAGATAGATAGATAGATAGATAGATAGATAGATAGATAG
>JAOUZG010047196.1:9450577-9464724 GCA_026289955.1 Argiope argentata
AGATAGATAGATAGATAGATAGATAGATAGATAGATAGATAGATAGAAATTAAAATTAAAATGAAATTATTAATTCGACCTAAAACTTCCTTAAGGATTCAAACAAGAGATTTTTTCTGCGAAGGGCTTAACTTTTGTCCAACAATACTGACCCCTCTTGATTCAAAAATCCCCTGAAATTAAGGCCTTAGAGATAACCGGTTTTCACAGAAATAAAATAATAAATTATATGTTCCAGTTTAAGCTAAATTACTAAAATACAAAACAAATTATAAAAGATCACTCTCAAATCAAAATAATTTAACACAAAAAAGAAAGAATATGCTAGTTGGAGGCAAAACTATTTTACAAAAAAGGCTATATATGTTATTATCTATCTTAGCCTTTTTTTAACATTACACGTTTTTTGAGTTTGTTATTCCTAGAAAAACATTTCCCAAGTTTTTCCATTGAAAATGTGTTCTCATTTGTAGTTTGCATCTGTTTTTGACTTTTTAAATTACAAAATACAAAATTTCTGATAAAAATAACTCTTTATAATTTTTCTACAGCATTACAAGTATCGGATGAATTTGAAGATTCATTGCATTCTTCTTAAGTGATTATATAATGTGACAATACTCTTTTCACTCTCTTATGTCTGAGTAGTTAATAAACATCCTCTCTAATTTAAAGTGATTATCGGGATATTAAAGAGGCCACAGTGTTCATAAGAAATAACAACACTTTAATTCCTCTATTGACAAAGGCCCTATTGAATAGAAGTTCTGGCAATATATACAGAGTTTGATAATACCGCACAAACCCATGCTAGTCATCCTCGCTAGACAGAAATTACTACACTTAAGAAAACAAGCACTTGAAGTTTTATTGATTTACGGAAAACTAATGGAAGTGTAGAAAGTGTTTTCCTATTTCAAATTTGTCAGTAAGAGTCTTTAAACATTTTAGAGTTTCTATGGATTAATGAAGAGTTGTGTCAACTAATTATCCACTAATAAAAGAATTCCGCTTATTTCTGAAGCAAATTAAATTAGATATGGCATAATGAGTAGAGTAATTATTTCATTTAATGATTATGAGACTATCTACCGAATTTATAGTAGCTTTATCTAGCGTTTATCTTCACAAAATTGTTGCTCAATAAATAATTTAGTTTATTTCAAATTTTCTTGATTATATTAAGATAAAAAAAATTAGGGAAAAGTTTTCCTGAATATTTCATGACGAAACCAATGCAGTTTTACTGGCAAGTGATGAACAGTTTGTCAAGTGCAAGCTTCATATTTTTAAGGCAAACTCTTGAAAAGTTCATTTTATACAATCATTAATTTCGCTAAACTCAAAGCAACAGCTAAATTTTTAATCAATTTCAATATCAATTCAATTGTACCCTGTTTTAATGTATTGTAGGAAAGAAATCTAAACATTCTTTATTGAATCAAAAATGGAAATTACCGGCTAGAATTTCTATGTAAGCAGCTTTTAAGCTTTTCCTATTTAGTAAATTTGCTCATTATTTCATTTCTCCTTGACGAAATTTTTCAGATTAATCTAGAAAACAGAATCATTCCTTGGGTAAATATATAGGTTTGAAGGTTAATGACAGTCTTCAGGTCTTCTTTTTTGTTTGTGTAAATTTAGATATTATTACTCAGTTTTATAGGCTGAGTTTTTCAACGATTGATTTAGCTAAAATTTTCTAAAGTTATTTTTCAAACGATGTTTTCGTCACCAACTTTTATTAAATCAAGGTTCGTTTATAATCTAAATTAAAATACTCTAAAAGAAAATGATCTAGTTAATTTGAAATGTTAATAATCCCAGCTGATCATTGTGCAAAAATTGGTACCTTTTCTGGGGAAGTTTTTGAATAGCAATTTTGTTTTTTATTGTGGTCCCACAAGGATTTTTATCTCTCTTTTCACCTTGAGTTGCTCTCAAGTTTATGAGGTTAAAAACCCGTAGTAGAAAATTATTTTTATTGGATGAATTGCCTAAAATTATAGAATTCTGTTATCAAATTTGCATTTAAAGTTTACGAACTAGATTTCATTGGTTTACTTATTTTTCTAGGGATAATTTCATTACAGGTGTTGGCTTTTTTGTCATTTATTTCTTGTATAATACTTTTTTATATATATTTGTCACGTTACCTTCTGGGGAGTGGGCGGTTGAAGAGGCTGGTATGGTTTACATATTTGTGACATGTTAATTATTTATTATTAATTGTGTAATATTAGGAATTGTATGGTATTGTATATTGTTTGGAAGTAATAATTTTTTTAATATGATTACACGCTATAAGCCTTTTTAAAAGGGGTTGATGTGAGCTCATTCCCATCTCCGTTTAGCACTTCATACCCATACATGAGCAACCGACACGTGACTTGAATTAGGGAATTTCTTTATATTTTGTACTTTTTTATCTCATATATTAAGAAAATAACATTTTCTAACAAGTGCTAGAAATTTTATATTCATAACGAAAAACTGTCTGTCAGCCGAAGTTAAAATTAATGTCCTCTAAAAAGACGTTGCCAAATAATAACTTAAAGTACCCGAATGTGTTCTTAGAATATTATCTTTAAAAGTTTCAAGCGATATAAACACTAGGCATAAATAGTCTGATAGCAATTATCCGTAATTGAAATATTTTTAAATATACGGATCGCCGGAGTCGCTTGTAGCGAGTTTATGGCATGAAGACGATCAGTAGATCACCTCAGTTGAACACAACAACGATGTTTATTCGACACGAAAACATTAACACAAAGACGACGAATACACTGAGGACAAATATATATACAGTCGAGACGAACAACAGCATATTACAACAGACAATAGCTCACAAGTAGTAATCGACCATATCACACAAGGCGACCAGACATAATCCAGCAAGAGAGGGAATCCTCAAAACTTCTCTCTATGGTCTCTCCAAATGGCTTAAGTTCTCACTGTCTCCTCGCTTTAGCTGACAACTCACTATTACACTCTACTCAACTCTAAACACCACACGACGCTGCTTCCACAGTAGGCAACAGGACTCAGCACACAGCAGTTCAGAACTAGCTTGAGCTCCACAAAACACTGGCCCCTCGACGTTGCTTCGCTTTCTTCTGAAAGAATTATTATTTGTCTTCTACTCCAACTCCACTTCCGGTTCAATTCACGAACGCAGCCTGAGACTGCCGGCCCTTTATAGCTCCCGGAAGGAGGGCCGAGAAAATCAAGGCGCATTTCAGTTTATATTGAACAAAATGTTAAAATTCTCGAAGTTTCCAGCAATTTCTTTTTTTCACCAAAGTCACCAAATTTGTCACCAAGCTCTGAGATTCCCACTCAGTACGCAACAGGGTTGATCGTAAAACGGTATTTCTTAAAATAACACCATTTGTGCCGGGAAGTAAAATTAAAGGTTTGTAACATTATAATGAAGAAAAATAGTGCAAAATAAACTAAATGATCCTTGTGGTGATGAGATTCACGAAAATGAATGAAATTCACTTTAGTCATAGAAAGACGACCGATTCAATTGTAACGATTCTAGCAAGACAGAGAGCATTAGAGGCGTTATGCGTAATGAGATATTATTTCTTTGAAATGAGTCTATTCGTAGATTATAGTAGGCGGAAATCAAATGACTCCTTCTTCAAGAACGTGCGATCCTGCTTTCAAATAGGCATGATTTCCGCCAACTATAATCTATGAATAAACTCATATCAAATAAATAATGGCCTTTATAGAAAAACGTTTAAAAACAGACAACGATATGATAATTAATTATGCTAAAATCGGGATAGAAAATCATAGAGAAACAGGCTTCGATTAATATATTAAGCTAATTAAAAAGGCAGATCAATCAAAATCTATCAATATTTTTTAGAGTGCTAAATAAAATATATTCTCCAGAACAAACAATACCTCTTCTCTTTATTTCTGACTTTGATTGGCACCACTTGAATTAACTCTAATTATTTATGCATTTTAAACAATAATGAAGGCAGTCAACATCCTCTTATATTATAATAAAAAGATAATGATAATTATCTGGAAAGCATTAAGCAGGTTTTTTTTCTCTCATAAATAATTAATCTTATTTTAATTATCAAGTTGATAGACGTCAGATACAACTTTTAAAATAATTAAGTCTATTCCAATTATTAAATTATATACATTTTTACATCGTTTCTCTTAATTCTAATCAAGGTTATACATTTTATTTAAATTTTATTTTTAAAAAACTGTACAAAAGCTAACGAACAGAAAACGTTGTGTAAAAAGCAACAAAACTCAATTTATATAAAATCTTTCTAAAACTTTATACAGATCGGAAATCGTTAAAAATTTCCAGCAATTATTCATTTTAACTGAATTTCCATATTTGGTAATATATAATAAAAAATTAATGAATTAATATTTGGAAAAAAAGCTGTATTAAATGTCATCCACTACAAGTTTTAAAAAACTTGCGTGGATAAAAAAAAGCATTTTTTTAACAATAGAAATTTTGAACTATCTATCTATATTTATCTATTTATATCTATCTATCAATTTATCTCTCTCTCTCTCTCTCTCCCTCTCTCTCTGTATATATATATATATATATATATATATATATATATAGAGAGAGAGAGAGAGAGAGAGAGAGAGAGAGAGAGAGAGAGAGAAAATCTTAAAATTTAACAGAGATTACATAAAATTTTAAAAATTAACAGGAAAAAGATGAAAATAGAAATTTAAAATTTAACCGAAGACATTAAAATTAACAGAAAAAACTTAACCTGTTGGTTTAAGTTTCACAAAATTCTATTAAACTTTGATTAAATAAAAATCAATGATTTATTAATTTATTTTCTTTAATAGCTTATTAATCAAAGAAATATCAAATCATCGTTTTTATTATTATTATTATTATTATTATTATTTCTGAGAGTGCCGGAAAATTACTTTTACACTTCCCAAAATTTCAAAAAACTTGTTTTGTAATGGCACCAATCATATTTCAACGCTTTTTTACGTTTTTCTACATTTTTGAATCATTAAATGTTTATTTTGCTGTTCAAAACAGTATTATTGTTTCATAATGCATTTCAGTTACAAGCTTTTATCACTTTTACAGTTACAATGACGAAGTTGTTATTTTCGTGCATTAACTTCAACAAAGAGATTTCATTTTTATTTTTATATATATTCAAATAACTTGTTTTAAGAATACAGAGTTTATTCATAGTAATATATTTTAAATCCTAATTTTTCCAAAACCGTCACTCTCTTCTCGACTCTCTAAAATTATAATTTTTTTTTTCAAAATCAGTATTTTTAACTTTTTAATGCATTCGACGGAGAAATTGAGTGAGTGTTTTTAATACATGTCTTTCAGTCTGAGCTGCATTAAACATAATTTTTTTATAAATTCTGCTATTTTTAATGCATTTTTGAAATGTGTTCTTCCTCTGATTTTGAAATAATACGATGTACCCGACCATTTTCTTTTCAAAACAGTTCGTATGAAATGTGTGCGAGGATATTGTCGGCGATTACTTTATCGGCTTTTACCTGTTACCATCCAAATGAAGTACCGGACATATAGAAGATTTTCGGAAGCCGTGTTGCTGGAATTATTCGCCACTGTTGCTGAGCAGGTTGGTCTTATAATGCCGATTCTGTATGATAGGGTGCTTCGTTTTGTTTCGAGTGATTATTTGAACAGAATCCTTGGGACTCAATAGATTAGGGATGTTGGTGCTCCCTAATCCATGACACTCACATATATTTATGTAGTTTGGATTTATATTCTCGTCTCTGTAAACGCTGCAATCGAATTCATTGCAGGAATCTCTCTCGCTCCGTCAGGAAATATCCATGAAATGCCAGGAATTTTTGAAATGCTGACTAATCCATCCGCCTCTACTGTGAAGCATGCATGACTGCGAATCGAGTAAGCTTTGCACCGTTATTATGAAAATAGATGTGTGCAGTAGAGTGGATCCAAAATATTATTTTCACATCTCTGTGCCACAGAAAGACTTAGAAAAAAGGAAAATTCGATAAAGAAAGCAAGTAATAAAATTTCCTGATAATTTTCCTTCCTGCATATGCCTTAAAATTCGTTAAAAATGCCTTAAATTGTTCGATTTTTGTTAATGTCACATTTTCTCCTCATCTGATTATTATAGTATTGACTGTTAAGTATTACTTGGTTTCTAAAAAATAGCAAATGCGTTTTTACCAGCGCGCCGATCAAATACTCTTCATAATACATTCTTCCAAAGCTAATATGAACTTGCGAAATTAATTCAATGTGTAATTTTTATATCCTTATCATCACCATAATACGAAATGAAACACAAAATGTTACACAATATGACCAAAAGTGCTTGAACTACTCAAACCACTGATTATTTTCGAATATCTCCAAAACTATTGCACGAAATATCCATAAATATCAACCATGTAGGAAAGATACTTGAGCCCGTATCTTTCAAAGAAGATTGGGTTTCAAGTATCATCAAAGGATCAGCCAAAAATTTATATAAATATAAAATTTTGCAGTATATTTTTTACTTTTATAAATTTTGCAGATATTAAAACTAAATACCTTGAATATTTGTGCAAATATGATGTATGCATTAAATAATTTTTATTTGTGTGTATATGAAACATAGCATATTTTTTCGAAAAAGTTCAGTCAAATATATAGTTTAACATAAATAAAAATTTCGAATGAATATCTTTAAACTACAACAAGATATTGGCATTGAAATGAGTTACGTTTCATTTACTCTGCAGCATAACTTAAATGATAAGGTGTTTTCAAAAATTCATATTTTTAAACTTAATTACATTAAATTGAATTGATATCAAAAATATGCTAAGTTCTCCAACATACTCATTAACCAAGCATGTAGTTTTAAATTTTTGTAAAATTAGTATAATTAATAACAGTAAAGTTTATTATATTACTTACATTAATTGCACAGATATTGGAATTATATGACGGAGATTCTGAGCAAGCTAGCCAGCTCAAATCTTCCACACAATTGTGGAATAAATTGGAACGGAGAATTCGATCTAGGCAACAGCGCCAACATCAGTTATAATGTTTACCTATTTACTGTTATTACGGTATGCACTACCTGAAGAAACATTTCGTAAATTATTTCATGACCATTCTGATAGCCGTTATTGCAATAAAATATGGACACACTTTATATTAGTATTTGAGTCATCTACAGAATAAAAATCTTCAGATGATCAGTTTTTCTAGTAATAAAAATTTTTCATTCAATTATTTTTCAATGATGTAGTATCATCGGAAGATTAATCAAAATTATTTTCAATAAATCCTAAATGTTTCATTACCGCAGTTATTCATTTTTAAAAAGTTGTTTATAATGGTTTTCTTGACTCAAATGATTCATGTTTTTCGTTGAAATATTCCTTAACATTACCTTAAAAGTCTTTTTAAGTATCAAACATTGATATAAATATTCTCTGTTCTTCCAAATTTATTCATAAATATTAAGTAACAGGAAGAGAGTGCTATTAAGAGTAAACGACAAAGTACTTTTATAGAGA
The DNA here is from genome assembly GCA_026289955.1 of Argiope argentata. NCBI lineage: Eukaryota > Metazoa > Arthropoda > Arachnida > Araneae > Araneidae > Argiope > Argiope argentata. The sequence continues at coordinate 9,458,159 of JAOUZG010047196.1, forward strand.
AAAAAAAATATTTTTCAATTTTCATTGCAAATGTGTGTGTTTTCTATTATATTTGAATCAATTTATGAGTATTAGACTAAGTATTTTGACGACATTTTTAGCTCACTTGTTCGTTTCGCCTTCCCTGCGATGATTCATGATCTAACATTAAATACGGACATAGAAAGTATTATTTCTTAAAAAATCTCGTTTCCCTTCCCTAAGTCTTCGAAACAATATTGATTAAGAAAATGGACTCTTCACAAAAAGGAATCAGACGATGATAAACAATAATGCCTCTGGGAATAGCGTTGAAGAATATGCTCTTTGAAATGTAAAGTGGCTAGTAAACATTCCAAAGATAAATTATTTATTCGGAAAATGCTAGAATATAAATTGGATTCAAAATAAAGTGGATGACATGAAAAATCATTACTATGACAGATAGCATGCGCTCTAAACGCCGTGAATCATAATGATTGCTTCTTTTGCCTCATTCAAAATTGAACAGCAAGAGCAAAATATGATATGGGCCATGTAGCGCAATTTTTAAGCGCAGTTTCAACAGAAATTTCTCTCAGCTGTCTCTCAATTTATCTTTCAGAGCTGTTGTCAAGGTGAGGTCTTAAGACTCCTCGGGGAAATTATCTTTTAAAATGGCATCAATAAAAGTTAATTCACAAGTTAGGAGTAGGGGCGCAGAATCAACAGTGTTTTCAAGCTTGTTTTCTTTTCTTTGAATACTTTAACAAAAGAGAACTTCATTGGCTTCAAAGGTGCCTTTTTTTTTAACTTTTGAGCTTTTTCCCCTACAAAAAGCCTTAGTATGCAAAATTTATTCATTTCAAGATTAGAAAAAGTAAAGAATATTTAGTTTTGTTGATTGATGCTGGAAATGTTGGTAATTATATAATAATGGATAATATTTGATTTTTACAAATGCATTCAATGGTGGGATTTAAATGGAATTTTTTAGAATTTGAAAACTATAATTTTAAGAAATGTCAACGTGAATTTATACTAAAAGTTTCCAACATACAGTTTCTATTGTTTATTTTTAATCTCTTGGTGGCCCGTAAGTGTCTAGCGCATTCAAGTGAAACTTTTACAGGGCGGCCGTAACGTGCTTTAAACATTCTTCTAAATTTTAATATTTTTAAACTATATGTTTAAGAAATGTCACCTTGAATTTATAACAACATTTTTCAACATGCATTCTCTATTGTTTATTAATAACCTTTTCAAGTTCCGTAACGCGTCTGGAGCGTTCAAGTAAAACTTCTACAGGGCGGCCACAACACGCTAAATTTTAAAAAATTTAAACTATATGTTTAAGAAATTTCTGCTCGAACTTATACCAAATTTTCCATCATACAGTTTTTATTTTTTATTATTAACTTCTTCATGATTCGTAACTCGTCTAGCATGTTCGAGTGAAATTTTTACAGGGCGATCGTAACACGATTTAAGAGTTTTCATAATGGAAAAACTTTTAAACGTTTAAAAAGCTATGTAAATGTTTACTTATTTCAGTTTTTATTTGTGTTTACTATAATGCGGCGTAAAATAGAGGGAAAAAAAGAAATTTTTGCTGACAAAAAAAGGCCGACAAGCCAGCAAACGGGTTAAAGTATCCAACTGCTTTATAAATGGTTTTCTATGAAAACGTATGTTGTAAAACATACATAAAATATCTCACATAATAGGGCTATAATGTGATGAATTAATATTAAACTTCAAAAAAATATTGAAAAATTTAACTATTGCTGTGTACAAAAGTTACAGTAATCCCATGTATATTCGTAAATCGAATTCAACAATTAAGGACAATAATATTTCAGCCGAAGTCCTGGCATGTGGTAGTGCGACTTCCCATAGACCAGGCTTCTGATTCTTGTATCTTTCAGCATTGTCTTCAGAGTTTAATAAGATGTTTTAGCTTGTAGGGTCTCCATAAAAGAGATTTGACGTGATATGTTCAGATACGTAATAATCGGCAAACATTCACAAATTCATTTACCTGAAATTAACAGAAGATTTTATAAGAAATATACTAATGATTAAGTTAATATTCAGATTTTTTGGATATTTGAAGGATCGTTATTATCTTTGACTTTTGTTAACACACAATTTATCGATACTAACTGCATCTAACCGGCAATATAATATGAGTGGGGAAGAAATGAAAATATTGTTTGAGAAATAATAAAGATTAGTGGCCAAAACGTAACACCAGACTAAGATATCTTTCACTTAATTAACTTTTCACCTTTTAAATAGTTTTATAACGCATCAAAAAAGCTTATGGCTCAGACGACAGGTTTGAAAATAAGAAAGAAAAAAATAAAATTTTTACCTACATTTTTTTGGATCTAATACGAAGTCTTGTTGCTTCAAATATGAACAAAAACCAATTTCTGTAAAATATGTTCGCAAAAAAACAATCAATTTTGGCACCAGAAAATTAACGAGGCTGTATGCAACTCTTAATTACAGGATGCATATTTTTCATCATAAAAATGACCTCTTTCTTTTTAATTACTGAAACGCGTAACAGTTAAGGGGAAGTGCTTCAGGAATTGAAAATCAAACTAAAATGCGTAATTAACTTTAAAACGGAAAAAAAGCTCGGATTTCTTTTTAGCAACTAACAGAGACTATTCTCCAAATGTGTTTTCAGAATCCTAATTGAGTCATTCTTAAATTAAAATTGCTCTCAAAATGCATCTCGAAACTACTTTTTCACAAAATCGACTACTTTCAGAAACATTATTCTATAAAAACTTTGACTTGCATCAGAAATTAATTGTCATAAATTAGCTGAATCTGGATAAATTTTTAAAACTAAATACATGATTTTTTTTATTATTTCTGTGTACCCTAACGTATACATCAGGCTGCATTTAATGAGGGTTAATTAAGCAAGTACCGAAGTTGTCGGCTATGTTGAGCTAGTTTTAATTAGGAAGTTGTTTACACCTGTTTCTTAAATCAGTGTCTCTAGAAAAAATGCTCATTTTGTTGAGTAAGAGAATGGAATGAAGACCTGGAGCAATTTTCGCAACTTCATTAGATTTATTAAAGCGTGTTGCATTATCACATCGTTGTTTTTAAAGATGATCACACATTTCATTCAAGTCGCGAGCTTAGAGGCTATAATTATAAAGTCATTTTCTTTTCGGTGACAAAAAAGAAGAAATTTGGATCGAAAAACTTCTTTCGCTTTGCGCTTTCTTCACTAATCGCGAAGAAATAGCGAAAGCATAAACATTTTGAGCTTTTCCGACAAAACTTTCTTAATTCAAAAAACATCTGGATCAGCTTTTTTAAAGGCTGTTTTAAGAATAGTTTAATCGTAGATGCTTATTCTCATTGGTTTAGGTATTTATCGCGCTTTGAAAACTACGTTTGGAATCAAGAACAAAATATATCTGCCAACCGCAATTTCCTATCCAAAACTAAAGGTCAATTAATATTAAGAAAAACAAAATAAGACAAGAACCTGATATCACGTTTAGTTTAGCTTTATGAATGTCCCTTTATTGAGCAACACTAGTGCTATTTTGGGACGGACCTCGTAATTTTGAACCCTTATTCAACGACAAAGACAATATCTAAGCTGACACTCCAATTTCCAAACTTCCACACCACACCAGCGGGAATAAATGTGACTTTGAGTATTTTAACGTTAACCAGACAGGCTTATACGATTGTTTTTCGGTGAAATCGAATATCGAGCCTGAAACTATCTGGTTCCGATACCTTACCACCAGTCCATTGCTGCAAAAAAATAAATTGATGAAAGATAATGAAAGCGAACATATATAAAGTCAAGCAGAAAATCCGCCACAGGCTAATGATGAGGAACGAAAAGACTAACAAGCATTGATACTCTTTTTAATCTGGATAGCCCTCCCCCCTCTCCATACCACCAGAGGAAGGACGTTCGACCCTGACGAATTCAACGTGTACCAGAATCCCTTACACGACGGATTTTCGGTGGGATTGGGTCTGGAACATGAAACCCTACGGCTCACGGGCCGAAATCTTAGCACCAAGCCACCGTGGCCTGAACGTCAGATAAATAATTTTCAGCCATTCATCTTCTAGAAGAGCAAAACCTTGCAATTGGTGATAAATGACCTTGCAATTGGTGATTGGATGACCTTCTTCCTGCGAATTGTTAATAGGATTCCAATAGTTTTAAACTGGATATATTAAAAACTGTAAGCCCAAATTTAATTTTTAAGGAGAATTCCCATTATATCTTTATAGGTCCATCTTCTGTCCATCATGAAAAGTCCCAACAGGTAAAAAAAGGTTAAAAATAATTCTATTATAAGCTTATAATTCATTCTTCCAGAAATAAGACAGTTTCATCATTTAAAAAGTGATATACAGTCTATTTGCTTCTCCTTTTAATGAATATTTTAAGAAAAAGAAATCTCAAAAGGTATCATTCTAAAAATGTTTTTCACGGCTGTCCGATTTTCATTTACATTCATCAAAGAAAACAACCTGCAACCGGTGGGTTTCTTACGTCATCACTTACTTTAAAACGCTAAACCCTTTTCTTTTATCTGATCACTGAAAAAGGTTTACCCAACTTTGCTTTGTTCGGTCTTTCTGAAACAGTTAACAATATCACGGTTGATGCTCCTAATTTTAAGCTTTTCATTTTTATAATTTCTGTATTCGAGAATTTTTAGTTAGAAGTTGAATTAAAAACACTCCTTTCATTCTTGAGTGGCAAGACTTTAGGCACCGATCTCCAGCGTTTCGCCCAAACATCCACCTCCAACAACAAAAAGACTCTGATAATTAACTTGTCTTCCCATTTCTTTTTGTTCGCGGCTTGTCACTTGTATCTACAGGAAGTCAAAAGTTTGAATCTGTCCTTTTTTTAATTAAACTAATTCTAAAATTTGCTTTTGGTATTATTGTAGAAGTAACAAATGCTTCAATAGAAATTGTCAAAATTTGTTGTATTACAGCCATGATCAATAACATTTATTAGTAAATTCACTTTCAATTAAAAAGAATGCTTTTAAATTAATTATGCAAGGTGAATTACCATTAATTTTTTTATAATAATATACTCACAAATAAATTTCTGAACTTTTTTTACTAGTATTTAAAGTCACTTATTACATTCTTGTTTCTAAAGACACTTGCCATGGATATGATGGCTGCCTTAGTCAGCAATTTTGAGCCGTGGGTGCGTATCTTGTTTCAAGTAGCGCCAACTGGTGTCAAGAGTTCGTCTTAGCTTCTCACGCATTGCATTCACTTGCACAGCCCCTTTTTACAGGAGGGCACACTCACACATCTCACAGATAGGACACAACAATAACCCTTCTTGAAACGGGAACCCAGAACGCCCAGATCTACTCCTGTGCCAAGACATTTGTATTTGAAACATGTCTTCACGATAATCGATTTGAAAAGAAAGTCCGATATTCTCTATTTCTTTCATAAACATAGAACATATTCTCAAAATAATTACTTAGACTCCAGTACAAAATCATGTCTGTTTACAGATCTGTTAGTCACCATTTTTCATTTTATTCTTTGTTACAGAAATCAAAATAATGTTTCCCTTTAATTTCTCACAGAAACGCAACTACTAAATTGTGTCCACGATTCATTTTCTTTTAGTTCGCAAACATCAACTTCCATAGCAAGGACAAAGCTCAACTCTAAGTTTTGCCTTCCGTAATCTACTTAACACCAACCATCAAAGTTTCAGCAGTCAAGGCCCTTTTTCTAGCACCTTGTAAAATAATTACAACGCAACAAAATGAAGTCTGCTACAGAAAATATTTTCATCATTATTCATATTTTTTTGTATTGTTTTGCTGCGAGCTAGACGCTTACTTCACGACGCATACTTTAAATTCTCTGCTGTTTATATTATACACTAAATGCACTTAAAGATGAAAGGTGTGAATAGAAAAGTTATTTTGTTTGGGACTCTCTTTTCGCACATGCAACCGCTCTGTTAAATAATGGGATAGAAAACAAAGGATTTGCAATTCCGCTACAGGGACTTAAAGCTACGGATTAAAAACCAGGTTGGAGAGAATTTAATTTCAGCTCGGAAGTTTTTAGTTTTAGGAATTATGGTACGAGTCGGGGTGCTTCCGAATTGTGGGATTTCAGACTTTCCCCTGCTTCCGAATAAATTTGATGGACTGCGGGGAGAAAAACTGTAGCATTGAATTCAGCAATCATTTCAATGCAGTACTTTATTCAGTTATTTGAAAGAGAAATAAAATGTGCAATTTTGTTTTTAATATTTTTAACGATTAATATTTAACCATCCTGTAGCAAAAGTTATGGAGCATTATATAGATTATCTTTGTTTTTCATAAATAAACCAGTGCTCTAACTTAATCCAGAGCATTGTTCATTAAAATAATATCATTTCACAGTTGTATAAATGTACGATGAAATTCCATTTTGAACTGTTACATTAAACCATGTAAAATGTCCCTATAGGGTCATTTTAGTCCTTAAAATATTCGGAATCTCGAACTGAGATTAATATTTTGCTACCTTTTAACAAGTTTTTTTTTTTTTTTTTT
>JAOUZG010047196.1:9465124-9481492 GCA_026289955.1 Argiope argentata
TAAAAATAAAATGCTTACAAATCAATAAAAAATATCCTTAAGATGATTTAAGCTAGTAAAAATTTTCTTGTAATTTACAAATTAACGTTATAACGTTTAGTTGGGCAAGATAATTAACGTTATTATCTCAAAAATTGGGGTGTGAATTGTGACATGACAACATGCTATTCAATCTCACAAGTATTTCAAGAATAAGGAAATATAAAAATGTCTGATTTGTGACATCTCATGCTAATATAATGACTTTTAAGAGTTAACTGTGCAAAAAAGTGCTCTGTCTTGCGTACAGCCATTCCTATTTGTAATGAAGAACAGTAATATAATGATTCCCTGGTTTTTTTAGTAAATAATTTTCGTCGTATCAGGGTCTGAAATCATTCTGTATTATTACGATACATCCAACAATTATTCTTTCAGTGTTTCTCACGACTTAGAATATCAGAGTGTGTCATTATCTGACTGGAGGAAAAAACGAATTACTCGCATGTTCGGTTTATTAAGCAATATAAATTCTGAACACACAGAATATTTTAGTCATCAACCGTAAGCTGTAGGAGAATTCGTGCAGAACTTATTTAGAACTTATTCTAAGGGTATTTCATACTGCTCCTACAAAATTGTTTCAATGGAATAATCAGTGATTTGAATATGTAATTAATTTTTAATATTTTCAAAGCTTCCTTTTATTTGAAGGTATTAAATTCATTATTTTCAGATTAGGAGAATACAAAGGAAAATTAATGGTTTTGTGTCTTGATTTCCAACATTTTAAAGTTTTATTTTTATTCTCTATTAACAATACTCGATACTACCATTCTATTTTTTTTACCCTATGTCCGTTACGATAAATCTTTTTTAAAAGTCTGATTTTTGTACGTTTTATTTCATCCTCTATTATTAACTATTAATAACTGCTACCTTTAATCTTTTCGTTTTGTTACAGAGTAATAATATAGACGTTACAAAATGACGTAAATTAATAATAGCGCAGATTAAAATATTTTGATTCTTTTTAATGTGAAAAATTTTATTAGAAAGATAAGAAAATGTATGCACTTAACGTAATTGTGCAGTAAGCCATATATTCAGCTAAACAATGAGATGTTCTTTAACAGTGTTCAAGTTTTTTTTCTTTTACGTTTAAAAAGTATGAAGAAAAAGTTGTAATCGTTAAAAAATTTGAACTCGAGATTTTGATAAAAATTCTCGTTTTATACCTCCCAGACTTCAAAAAATACATTATTAGAAAATCTCTGTTTATCATACATCTGTCTGTGACAAAGATAACTCAAAAGCGTTTTAAGCTAGATAGATAAAATTTGGTATATCGTCTTTACGCTAAATTTGTAGATTTTTATTAAATTTAAATATAAAGATAAGAAAATTATGCGGTTAACATATTTAACATATACAATAAGCAATACGTGAGCCGGTTTTCTGGCACAGAGGTAACGTGTCTTCCTCGTGTTCTGGGAGTCCCGGTTTCTAGTCCCGGTTTGGGCATGGTTGTTCTTCTATGTGCTATTTGTGAGATGTGTAACTGTGCCCCCTGTAAAAAGGGGCTGTTCAAGCAAATGTGGTGAGTGTGTAGCTAAGTTGTACTCTTGGCCCTAGATGGCGCTTCTTAAAAAACAAGAGACGCTCCTTTCGGCTTAAAGCTGCTGCTGTATCTGCAGGGGGCTTGGCCATAGGCAAGTGCCATAAGTAACAACAACAACAATACATGATTTAACTGCATTTATGGAAGTAAGCCATATATATGTGCAGTTAAGCAACACGGTGTTCTCTAACGGAGAGCACGTGTTTTCTTTTTTTACTACCTCGGGTACGAAGTATTGAGAAAGTATTGTAACCATCAAAAAATTTGAACTCGTAGTTCTGATGAAAATCTTCGTTTTATACCTCCTGAGTTCAAAAAATACATTTCTAGACAATCTCTGTTTGCCATTCCTCTATCTCTCTGTGACAAAAACATTTTGAGCTAGACGAAAGAAATTTGGTGTATGGACTTTATACTTAATTTGTAGATTTCTATTAAATTTAAATATAAAGATAAGAAAATAAATGCGTTTAATATATTTAACATTTACAATAAACAATGCGGGCATTTAATTGCGTATTTGAAATGAAGCCTTATTTGCAGTTAAGCAACGCAATGTTCTCTAACAGTGTGCAAGTATTTTCTTTTTTTTTCACTCTCTCGGGTAAGAAGTATAGAGAACATATTATAATCAAAAAAATTCTTCATTTTAAATCTCCTGAGTTCGAAAAATACATTTTTAGAAAATCTCTGTTTGCCGTTCCTCTGTCTTTCGGTGACAAAGATAACTCAAAAACATTTTGACCTAGAAGGAAGAAATTTGGTATATAGTCTTAATGTTAAATTTGTAGATTTCTATTAAATTTTGAGCAGAATCTATTCAAAAGCAGTATTTCTCCTTGGCTGTAAAAATATAATTTAACTCGATAACTAGAAGACGAAAAGAGCTTTAGGGATAAAATTCAGGACACAGATTTAGGGTCTATACAGTAAACACTATCAAAGTTTGAGCCAAATCCAAGAAGAAGGTGAATGTCTGTCGGTCAGTACTTTCAAAAGCATATAAACGTGATAACTCAAAAACACAATAAAATGTATCAAATTTGATATGTGACTTTATGACTACAATTTTAATTTTGTATCAAATTTTTGTGCCAATATTAGTGTGACGCACAACATCTGGTTTGGAAATACTAGTCTGAAAAACAAATTCTATTTTAGGATGCTATTAACCGCATCCAGGGATTAATCTCCAAAAACATAGCCAAATATCATATGAAAAATTCAGTAAAAAATGCTGAATTCTCACCAAAGATTAATATTTCATCACTATTGTACGCCAATACCCGCCAAGACTTTCTTTGAAAAAAACATCGTAATTAGAGGGTATGCGAGTTTTGGGAAGACAACTTCCCCTGATTTATAATCTGTTTTCTTGCCTGAAGGGACGATAATGTGTTTCGTATAGATTTTTTAAATATATATTTCATAACAATTACAAAACCCGGTTTGGGAATATAATCAATATCGTTTTAAATAATTATATATGGTTTTAAATCAACATACAAATAAGATGAGGAATGTTTGGTAGTTTTTTCGAAACTAATCGCCCCAAGAACAATTCTTAATGCATCCGAACACGTTGAAAACGTCGATTTTCGGGAGAAGTGATATTTAAAAAAAATTCTTTTATTGTATAAAACAGTTTTTGACCTAACCAAAAAATAAGTTTACTTTTACCTCTAAATTAATTAGAAGTCAAGATATTAATATTATCTTAATGATAGGTAAGCCCGACATATCATTAAGACAATATTAATATTAAATAACCGGACGTATCGATTTAAATTGTCAAAAATATGTCAAAGATTTGAATAAAAGCAAATTTATTTTTAAATACGGAAGATTTTTTGCACTTCAAGATGCAAAATGCAACTGAGAGTTTCCATGGCGTTTTGTGGAAATTTGTACCTAAATATGTTTTTGTTGAGCTCTGAATCTTAGATTACAGGTATTTATGCCTGTAATACATTTTAATGAAGGTTTTATAGGGATTACTGATTATCCTTAAGGTTAGTAGAGTGTATCCTAGTGCAAATGCAGTTAGAGCATTTATTAAGCTCGACAAAGACAGAATAAATGAATCTAAGAGGTATTCTCTGCCAAATGAAAATATTATCAGAAAAAAATGGTTAAGAAAAGAAAATCATTAAAATCTGAGGAGGAGGAAGGTATAAACTATAAATATGCTGAATTTTAAGTATGTAGACACATAATTTATTACTAAAACATGTTACTGTATACTTTAAATACCTTTTTCTCAATTGATTTTTACTTATTTTTTGCTCACTTCATATCAATACATAATTATTATATTACTATGAAAATTGGTGAACTTTGTCATTGTACTATTTCTTGCGAATTAACTAAAAGAATTAAATTTTAGTGAGTATTTTTTTAATTTTCAGCCTTTTGTATGAATAATAACGTCATAAATTTACTAAGAATTTTAGGATAAATATTTAACTGGTTTTAAAAATTTTATTTATTACAAAAGCCATATGATTGTACTTCGTTCCCTAGAGAAAACTAAATAGTTTATTTTAGTATATGTTTTGTTCGGATGAAAGTAATAGTTTTTAGTGTTGTAAATTTGAAGTTTTTAAAGAATCTGATTAAATTTACGCTATTTAAGGTCTTTTTTCAAAAAGTTTTAATGTTTATTTCAAATATCGACTTCCTTTTACTAATTCTGAATAGTCTTAAATCCAGAAATATGGTTAAATTATGTCTACCCTATGTTTTTCTTAAAAAGTTCTCCGAACGTATTCGAATACCTGAATTATTCTGCAACAAGAATAAGGTCGATAAACAAATCGATAATAATAAATAAAAGATATATGGATAATATGGAAGTTATTTTCGCTATTAATGTGTCCAATTAACCCTTAATAACCTAGAGTTTCAATTTTGATACCAATCTTTTAAACCGAATGTTCACATTACTATTAGTTTTTTTTATAGGTTGGCTGTACGTATTTTACTGTTGTATAATATTCTTTCCAACGAAATTTTAAAAAATCAAATGTCATTATTGTTTTATTTTATCTATGACATATTACTCGCGGGGCAAAGTGAACAAGTAAACACATTTTACTAAAAGTTTTGTTGAATACAAATTTGATATATTTTCTTTTTCTGAAGAATATAAAAACTTTTGGTTCTGTAAAAAACACTCCTGGTTCTGTAAAAAGTGTAAAGTGTCGTTATGGGATAGTAAAAACAATCAATGTTTCGCATTATTTCATGCAAAGGCATATCTGATTTCTTTATGGCGTTAATGCCTGAAGTATCAAAATTGATACCTGTTTTTTTTTTTTTCGAAATAAATATGTAAAATAAATATTGTGATTTTTTAAGCTATTTTCCCTTCATCTAGACCCTCAAGCAAACACAGTAATATCAAAAATAAATCACTTTCGTAAATCAGGCTACTAAGGGTTAATTTATTTTCTCCCAAAAATACAAGATTATTAATACCAAAATTTTATAAAATATTGAACCCCTCAATATGAAAATATAGTACAAGATTCTTTATGTTATGCCAAATCTGTGACATTATAACGATAAATGAAGGATCCCCAGAATACAAAGATTCATTCCTATTCTTACAATAAACTACAGCGCTATTTTCTAAGTAATTAAACAGAACTGTACCACTTCTGGTGCTAAAATATGTTTGCTTGGTGACTAGGAAGAACGTTTTACTTTTCGTACTTTATTCAGTTCCGTCGGGATAACACGGCACTATTAGATTAATTAGTCGTTTGCATTCATTTTACCTATCGGTGTGTATTCGGAGAATTCCTTCTTAACATCAAGGACGCATTCATTTCGGATGGAATTCTAGCTGTCATAGAAGAGGTCTAGGATGCTTCAAGAATTCCAAAGTAAGGGGAACTTGGAACAGTTAATGGGTTATCTAAGTGGTACTTATTATTCACCTTCCTAGAAAACGATTAAATAATAAGTAACAGATACTCCTTTAAGACTCCCGACGAAATACCTCTTAAATATTATTCTTCATTTGCAAGGATTTCAATTCTAGAAAAATATTTGAAAGGAATAGATCCACAATATCCACTATTAGCTGAAAGAATCTAATTACTTTTTACTTCATTACAGTTTATTGAAAATTATCAACACAAAAGAATTTGAAAAATGCGAAAAGCTTTACTTATAAATCTTCCCTCTTTAAATATACGTAAAGTAATGAAACTTCTGAGGAACTAACGCTCTTACCAGGCAAAAGTATAAAATGAATTAATTTTTTTCTTAGTATTGATAATTCATTCAAACATATCAGCGCAATAATTCAAAAGCGTTAAAAATATAAGAATCTATGTTTATAATTTAAATTAGAATATAGAAAAAGCCTGCACTTAATGTTTTTTCTCTCCAAAACGGTATTTCAGTTAAGACATTTAGTTTAGTTTGTTATATTAACGCCCCGCTTTAAAGCCATATTAGAGAAATTTTGGGACTGACCTCTTAATTTTAAAACCACGATCAGAAGACGAGAATGAAACCTGAGCTGGCACTCCATCTCCAAATTTGTCCCACAACAGCCGAAAGACGTTTGACCCATACAGATTTAACGTCCACCAGAACTGCTTACACGACGGCTCTTTAATGGAATCAGGTCTCGTCCGGTTCCAAAACCGAGATCTTACTGCCAGGCCACTTTAGCCACTCTAAGCAAATATTTTGAAACCATTTTTTGAATATAACCAACCAAAAAGTACTATCTAAATACAGGAAGATCATGAAAAATTGTACTAATAAAGGAATTCGTAGCAGCCCCTTGCTTCAACAAATCGAAATGAAATCTGCTATAGTTTTATAGCTGTAAATATTGTATTAAAGTTGCATCATATAAAAACTGAATGACTGTTATAGCTTTTCTCTAAAACATATACTTAAAAGCTAAAAATTTTCGACTGAATAGAGGTCAAAATATTTAAAATGCGATTTAATTGCGTTATTTAAAACTAATATAGGAAGGTCGGATCTTTGAAAGGCTTAGTTTCAAACCAAGGAATTACGAAGTTGAAAATACAAATTTGATACTCAAACAAAGTTGAAAATATAAAGTATGACTCTCAAACAAAATTGAAATATGAAATGGGATATACAAAGTGTGACTCTCAGACAAAATTGAAATATGAAATGGGATATACAAAGTATGACGCACCGTGATCTCTGAAAAATTAATGGCACTACATTTTGGACTTTGCTTAAATTTCATAGATTTCTATTCCTACTCCCACGGTGGTGGGGGTGACCTCATTTTTGAGGGTAAGAAGCTTCTAGCATGTGGGTTGGTTCTCGCCGCCCTGATGGGTATGTTAAAAGATGGGGGAGGGTGGCTACCACCCATCGATGATGGTGGTAGCCACCCTCCCCCATCTTATGGAAGGGTTTTACCGTGGTCGGTAATGGCCCTTAGGGCTCAACTACAATTCCTGTCAGTGATGCTGTTGTTGTGATCCGGTTCCTCAAGTTTCTTCGAGTGCCTTTCAGCGGGTCATAAAAGTCAGTCTATGAGAATGATATATTCCATTACTTTCAAGCTGATACTCAATTTAGAAAAGATCTTTTTGTGTGGGAGGTAACTTTTAAATTAAGAACCCACAGCTTTATAAAATTAAAAATTTTGTTGTGATCTCCAGGGGATTTTTTTTTTTTGCATCATTCGATTTATTTCCAAGAACAATAATAATTATATTGTTTTATTGCTGTATTCAGAGCATAAGCAACAAACTGAAATATAATCAGCTTAAGTTAGAAAAAAAATATTCTGTCAAAAATCCGCATACGTGATGACGAATAAGATTTCGGAAAAACTAGATCACAACAAAAATTTTACATACTGTTACAGAGGATATTTATGCATTTTTATAGCTTTTTCGGTAAAGAATTTTTTTTAAAGCAAATGTTTTGGAATATAAATTTCTAGTAACAGCTTACTCTTTGAAAAGACAAATATCGTCTGCTGCATTTAAATTTATTCTTCTTTCAAAATATTACAAGTAAACAAGTTTTTTATTGAAGAATATCTTTTTAAACTTTCCGAAGAGTAGTATTTCGGTCCCATATTTCAAAAACATTGATAAATGCCTGGTATTAAAATTTCCAAGCACAAAATAAACAATATTAGTAATAGAAAAGAGAAATACTGTCAGTTGTTATTTCTGCATGGAAAGAAGCCTCCAAAAGAATACCCGAAAAAGATACATATTGTTTCAAATATTTCTGAAGTAAAAGTGCTGATAACAAGAAAATATCTGTCGAGGCAGAAATCAGTTGTATACTTCTTAAATACATTTGTAGAAGCAATATATAAACTAATAAATCAAAATATATAACATAAAAAATATCAAAAAATGTAGCATTCATCAGCTTTAACAAAAGTAAGTGGCTTAGTTCAGAATAATTTGTCGAATCCTATGTGATAACTATTTAATAGGAAATAAATGGAAATACATTGTCATCCTTAACAAAGAATTGGTTTACCTAAGTGACTACAATAAAAAGATGTCTATTTTCTATCGAAAACGGAAACAAAATGTACAAATATACAAAACTTATTCCATAAATGGAAGGAAAGTTTCACAAACGATTGTGATTGTCTCAAAACTCTCCTACAATAGTAAGTAAAACAAAAAAAAACCATAGGAAGTTAATATCAACCATTCGAATTAACAAAAGAATGTTTTGAGTCCGATATTTTCAGCAAAAATTCCATTTCTTTATCGCAATGACTTTTATAGAGTTAAATTTCATTAAAACAAAGCTGCAAATTTATACATGGATAAGTATTTCTGCATTCCTTGAAAAAAATGTAGATTAATACAAGTATTGCATATTTACCTTTTCGGAACATTCATTAAAAGTCCCTTGATCATTGAAACCCTATCTGTGAGCCATACTTCGAAAAGTATTATTGCATTCTTTGAAAAGAATGATTGATACAGGTATTGCATATGTACCTTTTAGATGCATTCCTGAAATGCCCATTGATCATTGAAACATAGCTGTGAGTCGTACTTCGAAAAGTATTATTGCATTCTTTGAAAAAAAGATTAATACAGGTATTGTCTATATACCTTTTCGACACATTCCGGAAAATTCACTTGACACTTAATTTATATATTGCAGATTTGGTATTAATAAAAGAACGCAAACTCACCACATGGTTTCTTGAGAGTAGTAGAAGTGGTGGAAATCATTGACTCTAGAAATTTTACTAAAATTTATCATGGAAATCACAAGGAAAACTTATAAAATTTCTACCTGATCGAATATTTAAAAAACATTAATTAAACTGTCCCGAAATCATTCCAAAAAGGTGTAAACACTCTCTGTACATTCTTAATAGAAATGTTAGTTATATAAAAATAACTGCTTGTAATTGGTGAACTCTGCGGATGTTTCTTAAATGGGAAGGAAAAAATAAAAATTTCCAAATTATAAAAAATGAGTAAATTTCATCATGTAAATGGCACCTGATGATGGGACATTAAGGGCATTTTGAAAGATACATGTGATAATCAGAAGAAAGTCGCTCCCAATTATCGTATCTCAATCATATACCATTTGTAATTAAGTTTTGTTTTTACACTATAGCAGCAAGCTTAGCTGAATTTCCATTTCCAAGATTTCATAAAGGTTGCATTTTAAAACACATATCTGTTATTTGGCAAATTTTGAGTATATTCTGATTTTAACAGCGCAAAGTTTTTCTCAAGCACATTTCAAACGTCCAGTGGTATTCGGAAAATCCCTCATTTCAATGTTTCAACACCAAAATCAAATTCTGTACCTGTCCTTTACCATTCCAAAACATACATTTACAAAGTTATCCAAACTTTTTGAAGTAGTATTTCGACTCGAAATCTTAATGAAAGCAAAATTTTTTCGAGTGATTCCGTTCCAGAGACCTATGCGAGAAAGTAAACAAAAATATATTTCCAGTTTTCAAACCATGTGTGCGAGCCTTTCTCTAAAACCTCTAAGGAGGCAAAACGAAAGAATGATAAATTGAACGGAAGCCATTAACAAGTAACCGAACTAGTTCCGGTGTTCGCGTTGCCACTTACTCTTATTTCTCTGGGAGTTTCAGGTGCGATGATCGACATTACTTAGTGTGAAAATAGTTTTTATTTCGTAACAGTTGAAAAGAAAACTTCATTTTCTATTGCCGAGGACGGAATTCCTCTGTAGCATTCATTAGTGGAAAGAGAGTGAGATACAGAGTCAGACTAAAGGGAAGAAAAAAATATAGAAAGTGAAAATGGAAAATCCGATTAGTATAAAGCTGGAACTCTGCTTCCGTCGGTGGTTCGGGGAGGCTTTTCTGCCTTCCATTTTTTTCCCCACTTAACAACTTCAAAAAGAACCATTAAATTCACATCCCCCTTCCTCGCCCGACTGACAATGATGGGAGAAAGAAAAGTTTATAACGAGTTCTATTTCTATACTCGAAGTGCTAATACATTGCCGTAGACAGTTGACAAACAACACAGTTTCATTCGTATTTCACTCATTATATCAATGGATTATATCAAAGTAGACACTCATAACGAATATTACAGCAATAACCCGGCACATTTACACTGTCTGTAAGTCTAGTGATAAAAAATATACCTAATTTGTTTAAAATTAAAATTTAATATTTTAGGACTCAAGAAAGAATAAGTATTACTTTCTGCTAGGTCTTTTCATTTTTTTTTTCACAGATTCAAAAAAAATCTGAAATTTTATTTGAAGCATTTTGCCTAGACAGTTGGCAAACAACTCACTTTCATTCTTATTTCTCTCTTTATCTTCTTATATTAATGTGAAAGTAGGACATTCATAACGAATATTACAGCAATAATCCAGGGACATTTACACTGTCTGTAAGTCTAGTGATAAAAAAGCATCTAATTTGCTTAAAATTAAAATTTAATATTTCTAGACTTAAGAAAGAATCAGTATTATTTTCTGCTAGGTCTTTTTATTCCTTTTTTCACAAATTCAAATAAAATCTGCAATTTTATTTGAAGCATTTGCAGAAGCATTTCGCGTAGACAGTTGGCAAACAACTCACTTTCATTCTTATTTCTCTCTTTATCTACTTATATTAATGTGAAAGTAGGACACTCATAACGAATATTACAGCAACAACTCGGCTCTTTTATACTGTCTTTAAGTCTAGTGATAACATTGCGTACCTAATTTGCTTATAAAAAGAAGTTAATGCTTCTAAAATTAAGAAAAAATAAGTATTAATTCCTGATAGGTCTTTTCGTTCTTTTTTTCAAAAATTCAAATAAAATTGTAGATTTTATTTGAAACGTTTTCAGAAGAATTTTGCCTTAAACAGTGGACAAAAAACTCGATTTCGTTCTTATTTAACTCTTTATATCAATGTGAAAATTGGATATTCATAACAAACAATACCAACTTTAATTTGGTACATGTTTATTGTCTATAAGTCTAGTGATAAAATAATGTACCAAATCTGCATATAAGCAAAAGTTAACATTTTTGAAATTATGTATTATTTTCTGCTGACTCTTTTCATTCTTTTTTTCACAAAGTCAAATTAAATCTGTGATTTTATTCGAAACATTTGCAGAGACCTTTTTTCCATAGATGCAAACAACCGAGTCTCATTTTTATTTCACTCTATATGTCAATGTGAAAGTAGGTCACTCAGAATGAATACTACAGCAATAATTTTGTCACATTTAGACTGTCTGTAAGTCTAGTGATAAAATTATGTACCTAATTTGGTTATAAATAGAAGTTTATTTTTCTGGATTTAATAAAACATAAGTATTAATTTCCTCTATTTCTTTTCCTTTTTTTCACAGATTCAGATAAAGTAATTTTATTTGAAACGCTTGCAGAAGTATTTTGCAGTAGAGAGCTGGCAGTTTCATTCTTATTTTGCTTTTTTAATCAATGTGAAAGTAGGACACTGATAATAAATACTACCAACTTTAATTCGGTACATGCAACTGTCTATAAATCTAGTGATAAATTGAAGTACCGAATCTTCACATAAACAGAAGTTACAGTTTTTGAAATTAAGTATTATTTTCTGCTAGGTATTTTCATTCTTTTTTTTTCACAAATTCAAATAAAACCTGAAATTTTATTTGAAACATTTGCAGAAACAATTTTAAAGAGACAGTCAGAAAACAACCCAGTTTCATTCTTATTTTTCTCATTATATCAAAGTGAAAGTAGGACACACATAGCAAATATTACCAACTTACTTTAATTTAGTGCATGTACACTGCCAGTAAGTCTAGTGATAAAATAATGTACCAAATCTGCACATAAACAGAAGTTAACGTTTTTGAAATTAAGTATTATTTTCTGCTGTCTTTCATTCTTTTTTTTCCCAAATTCAGATAAAATCTGCAATTTTATTTGACGCATTTTCCCCTAGACAATTGGCAAACTACCTAGTTTCATTCTCATTATGTCAATGTGAAAGTGGTTCCCTCATAATAAATACTACAAACTTTAATTTGGTACAAGCATACTAATAAGGCCATATGAGCCCTAGAAAAAGGCGGTGTGAGTGTTGTTAAGATGTCACGGTACATGCATACTGTCTGTCTATAAGTCTAGTGATAGAATAATGTACCAAATTTTTTCATAAACAGAAGTTAACGTTTTTGAAATTATGATTTTCTGCTAGGTCTTTTTCTTCTTTTTTAACACATTTAGAAGCATTTAACAAATATTTTAAGAATCATTTTGCAGCTAACACTGGAACGTTTTGAGCTATAATGACCGATTAATTTTATTTTCACAGATTTTTTACTAAATATATATCGGATGCATCTAACCTAGGAGATCTAATTTAGAAAATTTTAATACAGGCCCAAAATGTAATGTGAGGATTTTCCTAATTTTCTTCTCTTATAATGATAATATTATTCTCTTTTTTTCCCGAAAGTATTTCTATTTATGCGCCTTCTCCGTTTCATTCAGTCTACGAATCTTGCGGTGTTTCACATTTTATATGATTAAACAGAAAGCATTTCTTAATCTTTATCGTCTGACACAGATTAAATATGACTAAAATCATTAACCAGATATAGAAGTGTTTATTCATGAATAATTATATTTAAATATTATAAAAGGTATGACTTTTTTGTCTAAAAAGAACATGATGATGCAAAAAAGGGGTATCCTTGCAGATATAGATTATATATTCCGATTCTAAACAGCCAGGCTTTGTATTTAAAATGGAATTTTTTCAAAATCTTGAAATCTCTTTAAACTTTTGTTATAAATGCGTCATGAGCTTTTGCAGAATTTTGTATTTGATTTATTCTGTTCGTCTTCACATTTGATATGTGGTCCCGTTGAGTTAACAGAAACGTTCGTTCAAGAGAAAAGGGATTTAAGTTGTTAATTTTGCCCCAATAATCTAGAATTTATTGCTCTTTTTAAAGATTTCATTATTTTGATTTTTAATAAAAGCTAAATTTTAAAAAAAATTTAGGCTTGAAATTATGGCTGTTAATGTTGTTGGTTTTGTTTTTGCAATATTTTGAAAATCAAAAGGGGAGCCCTTAAAAAAGAATTCGCAATATGTCCATCAATATCACTTTCAATCACAATAACAAAATGAATCTCTTGTTCTTACCATATAGCACTGCTACAAGAAGGTAAACTAAATAATATTTAAAAATATTTTTATCCCCATGAATATCTTCTTAAGCAATTTTTTCCAATCAGATACAGTCAAATAAATTTTCTCGAAGAAATTAACTTTTATTTTCGTAATTCATAATCTTATTATTACACTTTTACTATAAAAACCTTTAAACAGTTAACCCTGAATTATTCTAGTGATCTGATTAGAATATTGCCACACTCTAGACCTATAATATCTTAATGATTATTAAAACCAACTTATAATATCTCTTAACAAAAAAAACCATATATAGCTGAATGAATTTCCAATCTGATTAACATTTGTGTCCGCCTTTTTATAAAGATAAATAAATTCATTTGCTTGAAATGGCATTACGGCTTATTGGCTTACAATGGCATAGTTCATTTTCTCTAAAGATCTAAAGCTCCAATTAAATATAATCGGATCAATTCATCTTTCTTATAGTAAAACGTTCACACTGTTAATGAATTTTTAAGGAAGTATCAATTAAAGATAATGAATGATAAGATATTATAAAAACTATCAAAATGTTGATATTTTATTCAAATATGTAATTTCAAAATATTTAGAATTTATAATAGAATGCTTGTATTGAAGAAATTTTTTTATAATATTTAAATAATTTCAAAACTTTCAAAGCAGAAAAATGTATTTGCTTTCAACAAGAAGAAATTTTTAAAATATATATTTCTTAGGCTGAGGTTTCTGATATAACTCTAAATAAGCTGAGGGTTTCCTCAAAAAGAATAGTTTTACATAAAAAAAGCTTTACGAATTTTGTAAGGAAATTCGATACGTGCATATAATACGGTATACTGTATCGAGTTAATGTAAAGCTCGATTTTCATAATAAAAAATGTCAAAATAATATATTGTTAATTAATTGATTAATAAGTAGGTTAATCTGAATAAACCTGTCTCCTTGAATCTTTTCCATTTATACCTATTATCAATTCTTTGAAAAGGCGATAATAAATACTCAAAAAACAGAAGGTTGTTTTTTTTTCAAAGACTGTTCTTGTGAAGCGGTCAATATCTCTAAGGTATTTTAAGTCTAACTCATTTGGTTTTTTCAGAGAATTGAAAAAAATACTGATTTTCTTCAATGTTAATACCTATTTTCAACAGCTGAATTTAAAGCCTCCATGAAATATTATCGTCATATGGCAGATTATCTTCTCCAATGGTAGAACTTATTTTCAACATCTTAATTTAAAACCTACATCATATATTAACGCTAGATAGCAGATAATTATCTAGATGTATTTATGATTTTCGAAATTAAAACCCAATAGGGCTATTTTGAATCTCAAATTTTGAAATAAGTGCACAGATTTTTATCATACCTTAAAATAAATACAGCTATTGACCTGAAATCCTTTTCTTAAAATAATTTGAAATAGTCTACAGATATTTCATACATAATATTCATTTAAAAATAATGTTTAATATTTTAAATTATTTATCAGATTAATTTTAAAGTTTTAAATATCCACAATGAATTCAAAAGAATTCAATGAAAAATGGTATTTTATATGACCTTACATAGGATCAACTCATTTCTTTCAGTAATTTTTTCGCTGCATGAAAATTTTCTGTTCTATCTGTAAAAGCTTTCAGTATATATTTTGAATTTTTTGAAGAATCAGCAACTTTCAGGATTTGGCTCTAAAATGTGCATTGAAAATTGTTTTGGTTTATGAACTACTATTTTCTTTGAAAGAATATGCATTGTTAAACGAATTGTCCCCAGAACCTTGAAACACTCTTTCATTTTTCATTTGTTGGAGATAAATAGATGGCGTGAATTTTAAAAATAAGCAAATTAAAGTAACAAATAAAATAAATTTAATACTCTTGTCATTAGTTTTTAAGAACTCACACTTTTTAATTTTAATATTTTTCTAAACATATACATTTATTAAAGGGATAGTATTATCATCTGAGAACATGATGTTGTTTTCATTAGGGCGTTTTTAATAATTGAAGGGAACAAAATCGGGTAGGAATTGAGTATAAATAGCAATATTCATCAACATCTTTTAATCGTATATATTTATTTACCTGCTTTTACCAATATTGTATTATTACTATGTATGATTTTTTGAAAAATATGCATTTTTAAAAAGTTGATCTGCTTTTACAAGCATTAATATTTTTAGCTAGTTTAAACTAATTAATGTCTTAAATTAATTAAGACAAATAATGATTTAAAAGTAATAATGTTCTCACATGATAAATTGAAATTTGAGATCGTAGATTTCATTTTTATTTTTAAAATTTTTTAAAAATTTATCCAATTTAAACATATTTGAAAATTTGATAATTGTTCACTACTTATTGATTTAAATTAATTTAGACAAATAATCACTTAATAATAAGAATTTTCTCACATGATAACTTGAAATTTGAGATAGTAGATTTCTTTTTTATTTTTTTTAATTTGTTCGACTAAATTTAGATGAAAGTTTGATAATTGTTGAATATGAATTGTATATCAGATTATTAACTTTAATTGAATTAACTTAATAAGAGATATCGAAATAGACTATTCATAACGGAAACTTTTGAAAATCCTGCCTAAATAATACATGGAAGGATTTTATATGTATTTTTACAGTAAGTCATCCCATATTATCTTAATTGGTAAAAAAAACACTGTTGATTTTGGCCATTAAAATCATTTCAATTTCACATAGGTGAATCTTTATAAGAAATTGCTCAAAATAATTCTATTTTTAAACGTAATGAGGTCAATTCAAACTCACATAATAAATTTAAAACGCATTTCCCATTTCGAATATAATGAGCATCGTATAAATATCTGTTCATGTAGACTTTTATAGATCTCAAGAAAATTTACTATTGATTCAAAATATTTTTTAAATTTTCTGTTATGCTATAATTATAGATTTTATATTTTAAAACTTCAGCTAAATATCTTGTTTCAGAAGCATGGAATTCGGCAAATGCTTGTTAAATTAATTGGAAAGAGATTCAAGCATTCATAAAAATAAATCTATGAACAGATAAATATTTTTGAAAGAATTTGTTCTGCAAAGGATATATATATATA
>JAOUZG010047196.1:9491492-9510208 GCA_026289955.1 Argiope argentata
AGAGAGAGAGAGAGAGATTCATTTTTTTTAAACTAGATTACATAATTAATGTGTCCTTTAATGAATTCATTTAATGAATTTTTTTGTGGAGCTGACAAAAAAAAAGGAAATGCATATTAAAATTAAGAGTTCCACAAGGTTTCTATTTACGAATTATATATTTATCAGAATCGGAACTTCAAATTATCTTCCTGAAGAAGCCACTAAGAAAAAACTACACAAAATATTTAATTAAAAAAATCCCGGTGAACCAATTGGTCGTTAAAGACGACTAGAATAAAATAATAATTGCCATG
The DNA here is from genome assembly GCA_026289955.1 of Argiope argentata. Classification (NCBI taxonomy): domain Eukaryota; kingdom Metazoa; phylum Arthropoda; class Arachnida; order Araneae; family Araneidae; genus Argiope; species Argiope argentata. The sequence goes on from JAOUZG010047196.1 coordinate 9,491,789, forward strand.
AGAAATATGCATTCCAAGATTTCGGAATTCTATTACAAACGATCAATTTCAAAAATGCATTAATTTTTTTTTCTTTTTTACATAGTTATCGACTTCCGAAAATCTCCATTGTGAGAAAATTGGTGAGTGGATTTTGTTAGCTTTGAACATTTTGATTAATTTACTTTTAATGCCAATGTTCTATTTTTAAGCTACGCAGAGTTTGTTTTGAGGTGGTCCTCATAATTTAGAGCTTTGTCTTTCCCTCCCTTCTTCCGCTCCAATGCAGCGACAGGATCAATGACTTTCAGAGTCTTTAAAATCCACCAGGCCCGAATATATTTCGGATCTATTCTAAAAGCGAATCACAATAATAACATTCTGCCGGGAAATTGACCGAGACTATAACTTCTTTTAAGTATTTTCAATGTTTGATAGCAATTCATAAATGCCTACAAGGATTTGTAGGGAATTCGCTATTTTCCATTAAAATGCTGAGAACATTTCAAAGCCTATATTTTATAATTTTACTAATTCAGAAATAATTTTGCTCTGAATTCAATCATATACCTAAATATCTTTTATTTATAGATAGAGGAATCTACACTGAATTGTCTTTAAAATAAAATATATAAAAATCTAGTTCAGCTATCTTCTAAATTTCGCTTTATTGTAACGTTATTTTTTATTCTTCTTATAAAATACACAAATATTATACAGAATCCTTCTTCTTTAGCTAGCTTCAATGGTAGAAAATATTTTAATTAATATTTAAAAATATAAGAAAATATAAAAATTAAATACTTGATGAAAACAATGTGAATTTGAGGGCAACACTGTCACCTATTGTTGAAAATAAGAAAATTAGTATTTTTTTAATGCCAAAATTTAAGAAAAATCTTTGAACTCGTATCATTGAAAAGATAAAAAAATTGGAGCAGTAATATTTTAATAAACTATTACGAAAAATCAGTATTATTCAATTCAATTTATAATTAAATAAAATTTCAGAAAATCAGCTAAGAAGTGCACATTCTCATCCATCAAGTTATATAATTTGAAAATTACAGAACATTTGGTAATTATAGATCAAATAGTGTAGCCTATAGAACGCAAACACAAATTCCTCTTTATCATTAAAGTGTTAACGACAGATTATTTCGTCATACTCGAAGCCTTATCACAATGGGCATGATGAAATTTTTCGTCATGGAAATTTGCCGTAATATTTTGAACGCAAAAAAGTTCCCTTTGTGAAACGAGTTTAACAAAATTTTATTCGCGTTAACTGGTTAAAAGAAATAATATTGTGAATTGCAGAGAAATATGTGTTTAGGAAATGAAATTGAAGGACAAACATTTTGTTGATAAATAAGTTTCGCTCACCTTTAGAAGCAAGAAATCAAGTTTTATTCAGCTTTCAAGTAACATAGTATCTTTAAAACAATTTTAGTTAAAGTAAAGATATTTTTCAGCAATAATAATGTAAATAAATCTAATTCAAATAGATCTCTTTCATATATTTTTATCATATCAAATACAGTTTTCTAAATAAATCTTAGGCTCTGCTATTGGACATGCCACGATTGCTGGAACAATTCATTATTTCCTTCTTCTTAATCGGAAAAGTTCATTTATAAAATATGTAACATTATTTGTAATAATTTAATTCAAGAACTTTCAGAGAAAAATCAGTCAGAAAATTTGTAATGCAGAAATCTTTTATTTTATTTTAATATATCTAGGCAAGAAAAAAAGAACTCGCTTTGAAAAACTGAAATCTATATTACAAAGTGATGTAAAAGTTACAGTGCTTCATTAATTAAAGCAGTTTTGGTTTCTTACAAACAATGATAAAGAAAGTTCAGTAATGCAAGTGAAATTATTAAAACCACAAAAGTATCTTGAAAACATAGTTTCTACTTAAGCATTTAATGTCAGAAAAAGGCGATATTGCTTAGAGAATAGACATAATTAAACAGCTTTGATGCATCGAATATGAGGAAATATTTTCAAAACAGGAAATTCCGCAAAAATTTATTTATTGATTTGCTTTATTTATAATCAATTTATAAACACTCATAAAAAAATTTCTCTTTGATAAATTTCGTAATAATTTTCTTATCATTTTTAATTAATATTTTACATTATTTTTCACATGGTTTTTTCAAAATTTAGAAGTTATTTTTCATTAATTATATTTCATTAATTATTTTAATTTTTCTGTTAAAGTATCATTTTATTGAGTAATTAAAGTGATCATTTTTTTTATTTATGTGCTTGCATTTCAGCATTCATGCGTTTTTCGTAAAATCAATATTTATCAAAATGCTTCTCTGAGCATTTATCAAAACTCATATATATCCTTAAATTACTTATGAAAACCAATTCCTTATGAAGCCTTAAGAAATTCTATTAATTCATTATTGATAATTCAGTAAGTGAAATCTTAATTCATTTTTTCCTGTTCAGTCATAGAATCATCTGATGAATTTCAGAAAAATGTGAATTTGATATAAATCTGCTTTTTAATTTAAATTACTTTATATTTTAAAGTAAATAACTTTTTTTTCAAACATGGTTTTTAAATCTTCTGTTTTTTTAAGAAAATGGGAATGAAAATCGTTTATAATTTATTGTGATCCATTAAAGAAAAAATAAAAGGGACGCCGATGAAAAAGAAAAGAAGTATCGATTGTACAGACATTAAGAGTTATATAATGAATTATGAGCTTTTCTCATACTCACTTTATTATATTTCTACATTTAAAACCAAATGCAATACCATTTTGAACTATATAACTCAGTGATTACAATGGTTATTTATTCCATTTTTATAATCGAATTAATTTTTAAACTAATTTTAAAAATTACTATTTTTTTTATTTAGTGTGAATTGCGATTTATTTCGATAATATTTAATGTAATTATTTATATTCACGGATTACATATATAAATTTTTAATTTCATTCACTAAATTCAAAACATATTTATTATAAATAACAAATGATTAAACTAATTAGATCATTCAAATAAAATAATAAAGCAAATACAAAACGCGATTATTATTAATAATAAGAATATAGCTATTTTGAGTATGTAAAATCATGTAAAGGCAAAAATTTATAACTGATAAAATTAAATTTATAATCTCATAGGTTTCATGCTTTTTGAGAACCCGCAATACTTTTCACACGAAGGGCCCCCCAAAAGCTTAATTCGCCCCTGGTTGTTTACAAGGAATTTTATAATTTTAAAAACGGAGAATAAACAATGGAATCGGAAAGCTCTGCATATGAGAACATCCGCAGCTAAATAAATCTACTCCAAATATTTCTTCCTTCCATTATTCAGAGGGAAATTCTCAATATTCCCCTTCATAGATCTCGCAGTTCACTTTAAAATATTCAAAATCATCGTTTCCCTGTTGCAGTTGATGTTCATACATATGCAATCTACACGCTAGTCAGGCGCAAACTTAATGAAGAGCCTTCATTCAAAGTTCATGTCAAACTGACGAGTTAGAAACCGATTTCAAACACTCATTTAATTAGTTAGAGCAGGGGAGATCTCCTAACAGTGTTAAGCATTATACCTGATACACGCTTGTCACTCTCAGAGCCCGGGTTTAATTAGGTGAGTTAAGCAACCAAATTCATTAGCCTTACTCTTTCAAATTTGGATAAAAATTTGTTGGTTTACCACTCAATTGCTAGGCTGTGGTCATGTAACAAATTCTGAAATTTATTTCGATATTTGGTTTGCTTTGCTAAGACAGGAGACTATGTTGAACATTTTGTTGAATCTTTTTGCTCAAATGTCGTTGAATTTTTTGCTCAAATGTGAAATATTTTTTCAATTCCTACTTTTAGTTCACACTCTCCCTATATATATTTCCATACACTAATATTTTTTTTTAATTTTATTTGATGCATATTCATATGAAATGAATCAATAATCATATACTATGGTCTCAATTTTTTTCTAACTTTCTCATTTATGTTAAATTATAATTTTGTCCATTCAGGGTTTCTTTAAGTTGGTAAGTTTTTCATTTCTATATTATTTCAAACTTACTTATTTATTTATACATTCTGGAGACCAAAAAATTTAGAATTTTCATTTCAAACTAACATGTCGTACATATTAAGCCATTTGTAAGAAATGAAAAAGAGACTAGAAATCTACGTACCATAAATCATAATAAAAAGGCTGATATTTTTGGCATATGGATAAATCTGATCATTTGTTATGAAAGTATGAAATTACGATTTCCTTATGCATAAAAAAGCACTAATTTTAATTATTATTTCCAACAAAAATTAATTTAGAAAATATAAGTGCATTTTTCAATTTTTACAAGTAATTCAAATTCTCTTTATATATTTCTTTTTCAAATTTTCAATCATTAATAAAATACGTTTTATTCATCCTCTCAAGTTAAAATACATTTTTTAAACTTGTAGTGGACGACACTCGATGTTAATACAGCTTTTTCAAATATTAATTTATTAAATAACTATTATAATTTATTATATAATTTATTAAATTTTGTAAATACTTTAAATCGGGTTTTAGTAGTTTGTAATGAAAACTGAAGTCAACAGGGAGTAGCTCAATCGGTACAATGCTAGGATTTCAGTATTTTTCAAGTGAAGGTGAAGAATGCGAGTTCAATTCTTTCGAAAGTCCAAAAATTTTTGATAAATTATAAGTACAAATTGTAATTATTTAATAAAAAGTAACTAAAATAGTATATTCTTTCTGACCTAAGTAGGAATCGACTTATTTTTTTATACTACTGGTTTTAATCCAATATTCTTCATTTTGGGGAAGGATCTTTACTATAAAATCACTTGAATTTATTTTTAAATCCATTCTGTGGGAAGAAATTCATACTAGGAAGTTATATTGAGTTTGATATTTTCAGGATATTCATTTTAATACTACTTTACATCTTTAAATATTACCATCTTGGAAAATTTCGGTGGAATTTTCTTGGCGAATCAAATAAAAATGTAATAGGTATATTTTATTCACACTTGGTATAAAAAATTATAAATATTTTGAGCAGCTCCTCAGTTTGAGAATAAGCAACCTATTCGTGTAAAAATATTTCAAAGTTGTTTTAGTGATTCAATATGGGAAAAATCGAACGTGTTACGTTATTCATCAGTTAGACACCATTATTTAAAGACTGGATAGAGGTCCGGATTAATTTTTAATTTGGGAGCGTGGTAATACATTTCTTAAATTATCTACAAGAGCTTAACAAGCCATTTCATTAATTTTTAAACTTATTTTTTTAAACTTTATATAGAGAAAACCGTTCCTGCGGATTGTGCCTTAAAGCAAATATTCCGATTCTTCAAAATGTCAAAGCTACTGATAACTTTATGCTAATGTTTTTTAATAGTGAAACTTTTTTTTCCTAATTTTCCAAGGGAAATATGTACCTCAGAATAACTCGCGCTACCATAGGGCTCCTATGCTTCGATAAAATCGAATTTCTGTGCTTTAAAAATTAAAATTTTCTGTATATTTCCTAGAAAAAATACAGATTGTAATTTAAATCTAAGAGGATGTAGAAACTATTTTAATTATATTTTGGGCAGAAACTGTTTTAAATATCTTTTTAGCTCTCTTTCAAAAAACCATCTTTACTAACACGATTCAATGGATGCAAAAAGTAAAATTATTATTGTTAAAAATATGGAATAATGTCTTCGAAAGCTAAAGTGAATCGATTGCTCTTGATTATATTTTTTCCTTTGATATTACAGTCGTAAATTTGCTGAAGTAGTTACATCCGGGTGCATGTCTGCTAATTTCAAATTCTGATTTGTTCCACGGAGGGCACCTCTGAATTGGGGATGAGAATCTTCCGGTCTGGAGGTTGGTTCTAGCTACCCTTGTGAATGCACAAAAAGTTGGGGATTCGGCTCCTCCCATCGATAGCAGGGCATACTATTTGACAACGAATTGTACTACTTTCTACTCTTTTGCACATGCGTAAGATAGGTTTAATTCCTCAAAATAGGTTTTAGAGGAAAGATGAAAGGAAGAGAGGTTTATATTTAACAATGAAGTAAACTAAAGAGGGGGGATCCAAGGTCTAAAGGGAATACCAGAAATGTGCTCAATGTTCAACATCTCCTCTCTTAATGAGACAGAATCGTCTAAATGCGGTCTTCTCAGAATCCGTTATCAAACAGTATTTTCTTAGGGAAGGGTCGTATCGTGGCCGGTGATGGTACTTAGGTAACAGTTCCCGCCATTGCTGCTGTTGCCTCCATCCAGTTATTCAAGTTTTTCCGCGTTCCTTCCAACGGGTCGAAGTAATCAGTACCAACAGTACGTAGTAACGGTAACGGTACAGAGTAATCAGTAACTCACTACCAACAGTACGGAGTAATCAGTAACTCACTACCAACAGTACGAAGTAATCAGTAACTCACTACCAACATTTGTAAAACAGTTTGCATCTTGGAGCTGTCTTCATAAATAAAAACTTTTACTTTCTTTCCATGTCACAAAATTTTGCGTTTTGAAATTTTCAAATGCATTCAATTACAGAAACTCGAGGTAGGTCACTGCCTGAAAACAACTTTTCATGCTCAAAGTCAGTTCCAGTTTTGAATACTTTAAAATGTTTCTCATTTTTGAATTTCACAAATTGAAGCTTTCAGAGATAGCATTTCAACTTCCCTTCTTACAGAAATAGTGCCTTCATAAAATTATCAGTAACTACCAATTGACATTTTGAAGGATTGAAACGTTTGCTTTTAGGCACAATCCACAGGAACGGTTTTCTCTATAAACAAGCTCTGTATCATTTCATTGCTTAGCGCAATATATAGGTCTCTTCTCTAATCATCTTTATGGTAGCTTTATGCTTGTGATCGATTCTATAAAAATTCGAGTAATAAGTTTATAAATTTTCAGTGAGAACATTCGCATTGAGGTAAATAAAAAGACATCATATCTTTCAATGATTTGAAAAGGCATTCTCCAGTTACCTTATCCAAATGTCCGGTAACAAAAAGTTTTTAAATTTTTGGTCCCATAATTCCATGTCCTATACGTTGAAAGGATTTGTCAAACATACCTCATTTACAAGAATTCTCTTTCGAATTCTGCAAATGAATTCGAATAAATAATGAAAGTAACGCGCCTAATTCAAATTCTCACATTTGTCAGTATCGACACCTATAATGGATTTATTTCCACACTCCGCCCTTTTTAAAAAAGCTCTTCTAGCTGAAAAATGCAATTGCAGTTACCTATATGCAATAAAGATAGGTACTTCGAAGCGAAAAATGACACCAAATCGAGATCTTACGAAGCTATTAATTATAACTTTTGAATATTTTCGGTTGAATCATTAGAGGAACTAATGACTTGCATCGCCCTTGAAATACATTTATTAAACTTTAGTTACGCTGCATTTGTTAAAGGTACAGAATGTATTTTTAATGACGGTATTTATTTTAAACGTCTCATTACAGCTTCGTAGGTACAGAACATTAAGAAAATTTTATTAATTTTCATTCGAATTTTTATTTTAATTTCCGATCTTGTAAGAGCATAGAATTAACTACCCTAATCAGAAGCAGCTGTTAATGATGTGCTCAAATTATCCCACAATTAAAAGAAAACGAGTTTCCTTTTACGAAACAATTTACCCACTTTCGTGCAGAATCTGAAAGCAAAATTAGTCAAAAAGTTTGGAATATGATAATTACATCAACATTTGACAAGTAATGCGGCTAATTTCCTCATGATGGAATGGTGTGACGTAAAAATGACTTTAGTGGTGATATATATGTGTTACTAGAAATTCACAAATGTTTTAGAAATAAGTATTAAATTTGAATGTGTATTAAAATATGAAAAGTTACATTGATTCTCTTATATGTATGCCTTTTCAATGCGTGGTTAAGACATTAAGTAATGATTGTGTTATTTATATTTTAAAAAGACGTCATGTAACTCTGATTTTTTAGTTTTATTATGTATCTAAAATTAGTCACATTACAGAACCTTTGTAGTATTACTTTATCTCACCTAATATTACATTTAAAAAATACTGGTAAACTAGGAATACCAAAAATTTAGAAATACGTATTAAATTTTGAATGTGTATTAAAATATGAAATTTTATTTCGACTCTTTTATAAGCCTAGTTCCCAAATGGCAGGCTAACACATTAAGTTACAAATACATGTTGATATTTTAAAAAGTCATAACATAATTTTGAAATTTTTTTATTCCATTATGCATCTATAATTAGGAACTTTACAAAGACTTTTGTAGTATTAATCCATCTTCTCTAATGTAGCATTTAAAACATGAAATCCTTTCCGCTTAAAACCTGAAGTAGATAATATAAACATCTTTTTTATTGTTATAACCCATTTTTTTCTGTTAGCCACGTTTAGTACTTGTACTGTTGCTGTTCAGTAGTTAGTACAATCGGGTCTCATTTTTTAACATTTTATTGTTTATCTAAAATTAGAGACTTTACAGAAGCTTTTGGAGTATTAATTTATCTCCTCTTATTAACATATAAAAAATACGTGTTATCATTTTCACTCAAAACATGAAGTAATTTATAGCAAAATCTTTTTATTGTTATGATATATTTTTGTTAACCAAGTTATTACTAGTACTGGTCAGTTTAGTAATTAGTACTGGTCAGTCCCATTTTTCAGTTCTACTGTGCATCTAAAATTAAATACTTTGAAGAAACTTTTGAAGTGTAAATTTAACTCCTTTGATATAACATTTAAAAAATAATTGTAATAATTTTTTCTCAATGTATGAAGCAAATAATAACAAAATCATTTTTATTGTTACAACCTATTTTATTTTTAGCACGTTTAGTACAGTACTGTTTCTATTCAGCAGTTAGTACTGTTGAATCCCAATTTTTTATTTCCATTGTGTACCTAAAATTAGAGATCTTACAGAAACTTTTGCAGTATATATTTATCGCATCTGATTAAATACCTGAAAAAATACGTGTAACAATTTTCACACAAAACCTGAAGTAGATAACAATATATTAATTCCATATAATTGTTGAAGCATTAGAAAGTCAAGAATTCCAAAATTTCAGCATTTAATTTTTGTTTGAGTACCTGAATTTCATTACAATATTTATTAAGGCGTAATGTAATTTAATCATTCAACAAATATTAATTAATGTATGGTATATATAGAAAGTATCGTAATAATTCGTCTTCAAATTATAAAGCAACTCGAGCTATTAGACAATTTTCAGTAATAATTTATTTCTTAATGAATCGCTACAGTTAGCTGCATTTATTGCACTGGTATTAAATCTACTAACTGAATACCAATATTGAACTAGATAAATTCCAATATACCAATATTGCTATTGCGAGATACAAATATTTGTTAGATAACTTCATTATTTGATCATCTAAGAAACGAATGTGAAGCTCAATATTATTAATACTAAAAGTAGAAACAATCAATTTAATACAGATAATTAATTCCATAACTTTGAAAGGTACAAAAATTATACATAATTAATTATATTACATAGGAATAGTGGTTTCGAAGCGTAATTAATAAAATAGTCAAAACAGGTTACCTCTTATAGGTCAGAATAATATTTATATCTTGGAATTTAAAATTGTAGATGATTAATATTTTAAGCTAAATAATTAAATTATTCAAAAGTTATCTCATTGAGTAATTTAGGTGCTTAATTAAACTTTAAATTTATTTATTACAAATATTCAATAATAATCTAAGTACATCATGTTAAAAAGGAAAAGAATCAAGATCTTTGACGGAATTGATTCCCAAGTAATATATAAAACAATTTCAGCTCACCAAAAGAAGAATATTTCCATAAATAATTATTTTTTGTATTATGAAGCCTTTCATAATACAATAAATAATATGATAAAAATTCCTTTTGACTTTGAGATGGTTGAAGTGTGATTATCATTTTAAACAACTCATTTATATTCGATATGATTATTATTATATATAAATTCGATACGAGTAATATATATTTATATCGTTATATTTTTAGGATATGCAACTGCCTTTCAATGTCATTTTAGTAAAAATTTGTAAAATATATTTCACTTGTTTTCATTTCAGAGAATAATTTTAATCATTCAAAGATACCTTATTTTTGTTTTTACGTTAACTAGGAATAAGTTTATAATATAAACAATATATGGTATTAAAATGTTTAATGCCAAAGTGCGAATACAATTCACAGTAAAAATGCAAGTAATTAGTTTTTAAAAATATTTTATAAATCTCAAACCATATTTTATTTTAAAATAAATAATTAATCATTTATTTTAAAATTAATTTTGAATTTGGAAGAGAGTTATTTAAATGTCTCTGTCACTGATATTTCCATTAATACTGTAAAGGACTAGAATCAATGATCAAATAAATAATAATTTTCATGAATAGATTTAAAAACAGTTATTCAATAACGTTAAATATGTGAAATGATCATTATGAGTAATTATTTGTGCATTATAGGGAGGTCTTTATGTATTATAAGCAACTACTTATGTAGAATCCAAGATTCGACAGGAAAACTGCTCAGAACAGCTATTTAGAATTTTCGAAAGATTAAAGATAAACGAGAACTGCATTCATATACATATCATAGCGAAGAAAATTCCATCGCATTTAGGAAAATGAAAGATATTTGTTTGAAATCTACAAAGTTAGAATATATAATGGGTAAAAAGCAGAAAAATAGAATTGATTGATGACGAAGAATTAAATAATAAAAAAAGGGTGTAAATGATAAATTTATATGCAAGTAACATGATTATAATGGGATTGCTGCCTACAACTACCATGTAATTGCTGCTTACAATTGCCATGTGATGGTTGCCTGTGATTACTGCCTAGAATTATCATGTGATGATGGTAAAAAACCTAGAAAACATAAAGTCGGCCATAACAGCAGCTTTTGGTGGTGGTGATGATGATGATAATGATACAATTAAACCTTATAAACAAGAAGAGAGATTTTGGAAACGTAGAATTCGACTCCAGACACATTTAACTATTTGAAGAAGCTGGCTCCTGCTATTTTAACCATATTTTCGTCTACCTACGCCTGCGAGTCAATATTTTTACAGATGAAAAAAAGTAAAGATTCGCTTTGAAATTGTTTGACAGATGACTCCGATTCAGCATGCATTCTAATGAAAATAACAACTTACAGTCCTATATTTGTCATCTAAACTGCAACAACAAAAGTTACACTAATATCACTTTAATTTTATTACACATGTAATTGAAACTTTTTCTATTGCGAAGGGAAAAATGTATTTTTTCGTAGTAAATAAAGAGTTGTGAGTATTTAGTTTTATTATTTTCCAAAGAATCACACATCAAAATAGATTTTTGGCGCGTCTATACCACAATAATTATTTCTTTAGAAATATTGGTACGTTGATCCAAAGATGTTCGCCACTAGAGTGAAAAACCTAGCATAAATGTATAGTGTAAATACAATAAAAAACAGTTTTTATAAATATCACAAACCTATCAAGATTCAATTATTAGAGTAATACAAACAACTTTCGCTACAGATTTTAGTAAAATTGGCTCAAATATTCATACATTTCATAGAAAAATACTGTAAGAATACTAGCATATATAAGAATACTAACGAAAGCTTAGCAAACTTCTTAGTTCAAACTTCTTCTTTTTTTATGTATTATTTGTCCGAAAAAAACTTTTTGACATCAGGAGAAAGGTTTTTAAGCTTAATTTTTTTAATATCTTAATAATTCCAGCTAAGATCTAAACTATCTAGAAATATCAATGAATCCACTGATACTTAAAGGATAGCATAGATATTAGCAAAAAGAATTCATATATCCAGATGTCAATCACTACCTACCACAACTACAAAATTACGCAGAAAACATGTAAGACACTAATAAAATAAAATTCGTTTAAATTCAAAAGCTGCAAATATGAAGGGCTTTAATATTTTTAAAGTATGAAATGTTTTGTGGTGCATTAAAATCTTTAAATACTTTTTCCTTATTTCGTTTGCATAAACATGATTTCGGAAAATACTTTTAATGCATTCGAATGAAATCTTTCAAAATTGTTTTATTTGTTTCAAAATGCATTATATATACTAAAATTTAGCATTTTTGTACATATTTTTATTTTAACGACTTTTAAGAGAAATTAATGAATAATTCCTCATAAAAATATTGAGTTTTCGTTCAAAGATGGAATACTTTAAAAAATTTTTAAACACTACAAATCTTTTAGTTTAAAATGTTATATTGATAAGATTTTATTATGTGTGTTTCGCTTCAATATAAGTTTTCTATAAAAACTTTCTAAAAATTGTCTATAATTTCAAAATTAATGAAATTTTCTTTCAAATTCCCTGATTTATACTTCAATAAAATGAAAAACAAATTATTTTCGTCAAAGTTTTAGAAATGAATTTCTAAAATGTATTTAAAGTCTTGTCAGATATTTTAAACTTTATATAATCCTATTAAAATGTTAAACTAATATAATAATGATTTTTTTACTTTCAAAAAGAAATGCTTTAAGACTTTAAACATCTTTTTTTTCAGATTTTATTATATATTAATTACTGTAAGAATGTTTGCTGTTTACTAAAAGCTATTTCGTAAAATATGTCAAACTTTTTAAAATATAACATGTTTGAATAATTAGTTTATCTTTATTGCTTGCTATTTTGGTTTCAGCCCACTCATAAATAAAAATAACAAATTCCAAGTCTCAACAATACACAGACATATTTAAATAAAAAAAAAAGAGTTTGAAATTTTTAAAAAAAGCCTTTTTCACCCTAAAACAGAATTCTTACTCAAGATTACTTGACTTTTGAATTTCTTATAAATCTTCCTCAGCTAAATCTACTACCCTAAGAAATCTAAATTGAAGTACATTGTTTTTACAATAGAAAGTAAATGTTTCATTACTTTAGCAATAATTAATGTGTGTTTTTACAATTTTTAAAACTTATTGTGTTTGAGAGTAATAGGGATTAACTAATAAAGTATTTCAGTATATAAAAGCAAAATTATGGAATGTTTGAACAAAATTAAATTAACTTCAAACGAAAAACTTCAAATATGATTTATATTTAAGACTGCCTTACAAACATTCTTAACAGAAGAAATAACTATTATAAACTGCAAGAATATCTGTACTTATTTTAATTTCTATCTTTAAAAGAACAAAACGACTCAGCTAAGATTTCTATAAATTTTCTTTCTTTTTTTTCTTTTGTTGAAGAGATTTTTTGTCATATCCTAATCAATTGATGAAAAACAACGTTCTAAAATATATTATTTTCACTTAATGCGAAATGATTTCTCCTTTATAATAGTACATTGAGGAAGGAGATGAAGCACATAAATATAAAAGGTGTATTCTGATTATATTCTAACAATATTAATCCATCGTATTAACGTTTATAAAACGAAAATATTTCATCTCAGTCTATCCATCTTCAGAGCGTAGTCAGAACAATACTAGAGCTGCCATCTATTAATAAGTTAAACAGTTACAGTAAAAGTTTTTTAAATAATTTTTAATATTTATTATTACCGAGTTATCTTTGTTTCTGTCATAAAGTAATATTTAAACTTAATAATAAGTCGACTCAAAAATACTTTACTCAAACAATTTTATTGAAAAGATAAAAATGAAATTCTGCATTTCAAGATTTAATAAATTTTAATGTTCAAGTTATTTATTAATAAACTCTGCAACATAAAACTGTGAGAAAGTAATTACATGTAATTACCACAATATTTACAGGCTTTTATTTTACTTGATTAAGTTTCATGTTTATATAAATATAAAAGTAATTTATATAATCCAAATGCAATAGATAGTTCAAAAATTCTTATGATAGACAGTAGTTTTAAATGTTCCATTTTTACATTTCATTTCTAATATGTAGGAAATAATTGTTTTTTATAAATTTTGAAGATAAAAAAACTTGTATAGGTGTGATATATTATTATGATACAATACGATATAATACCCTAAGTAAACAATAAGAAATAATATTAGAAAGACATTAAAAAAAGAAAGGAATTCAATAAAGCTCTGAAAATAATTAGAACATATAATGACTGTAATTAAATTTTCAATTCATTTGCATCGATGCTTCAAACTTTTATAATTTTTGCTTTGATTCAATAAAACTGAAGTCCAAGATAAAGAGAACCGACCAATCCAAAACAGATAGGAAGTTAATAATAAAATTGATATAAAAATAATTTCATAAATTGGATATAAAAGTAATAGTTTGAAAATTTTGATCTAAAAATAATGTGATAAATTTGGCAAAGAATAATTTGTTAAATTTGATCTAAAAGTAATTTGATAAATTTGGTATAAGAATAATTATTTATTAAATTTGATCCAAAAATAATTTGTAAATTTGATTTTGAAATAATAATTCAATAACACTGATCTATCAATAATTTTATATATTATATATAAAAATAATAATTTAACAAATTTGATCTTAAAATAATTTGATGAATTTGATATAAAAATAATAATTTGATATATAATAAATTGAAAACTTTGTTATAAAAGTAATAATTAGATAAGTTTGCAATAAAAACATCTATATTTATTGAATTTTTAAAAACCCATGCTTTTAAAAAACTTATTTATTTTTATCTAGTGTTTTTTTCCTACGGAACATGATTTTTTTCTTTCAGTTCTCTGTTCTTTAATGAGTTCATTTTAACCTGATAAGTCAATAAAATATTTTCAATTTATTGGAACTGATTATCAATTCGCCTCGAAACTATAGAAAAAAAACACCATATGTTTGCATGTAAGAAATTCCACAGAAAATTCTCCCTCAGACTCTGTAGAATATATTTATAACGTAACCTTCACGTCTAAAGTTAGCATTCATCGTCTGCTTTCACTTGCAAAGTCAGATAAGTCCATATTTATTGTTTTATGCTCAACATAGTTTGCCCTTACTGTAACCATAAAATATCAAATTAATATCATAATAGATATATTTATGCTCTACATTTTATTTTTAAGCGAGTATTTATGCACGATATTCTTTAAAAACAAAAATTCTATGTTTGAATTATTCACTGGAAAAAACGGAGTACTAATATCCTGAGTATGCAGAATCGAATTCTTGAATAAAAAAATTTGGTGACGTAGGAGAGCTAATTGCCTCTCACTCCAAGTAATTTTCAGATTTAGTAAATTTAATAGCCAAGATTTTCTGCTTATATAAAAATTCGTAAAATAGTTTGTCATCAAATATATCATATATCCATTTCCATATCCATTCAAGTGTTCTCAGTTCATGTAATAGTGAAATGTAACATTTTGTGAATCTTTACAGCTGTAATTTTTAGCTTAAACACTCCTTTAATTCCCCTGAAAAATAATAATTCGGTGTTTTTTTAACACAAATGCACTTTACGGTCGAATTTAAACCTTTCAGGTGGGGGAGTTTACCTAGTAATTGAGGATGAGAAGCTTCTGGAATACTGGTTGATTCTCGAAACTCTGAGGATACACAAAAAAGTAGCAGCTTGGTTCCTCCCTTCAATGAAGGGACATTCTTCCTAAGGGAAGGGTTGTACCGTGGCCGGTGATGGGTCTTAGGGCTCAATCACAATTCTCGCCAGAGTTGCTGTTGCGGTGGTCCTGTCATTCTGATCTTCCCAGTGGGCTTTACGTAGGGTTGGAGCACGGTCTTTATCAGGCGTTTTGAATGAAACACAGATGTGAAATATTAAATACACAAGCTCCTTGAAATGTAGTAACGACTCCAAAACTCATCTCTCCCTTTGAGCGAGATCAGTTCATATGTCTGAAAATTGGAAAAAAGATTTTAATGGATTTTAAAAAATGAAGAGAATGAAATTCGTTGTATAAAGAGAACGCTCTAAAAAAGAGAAAATCACATCGTATTATCCACAGCTTGTTATTCTGTAAAAGTCGTCAAAATATGTTGATTTTTATTCAACTCTTAGTTCTAATGCAAGCTTTAATTTCAATAGTGGATTAAAAAATGCACATGAGAAAAAAATAATAACCAGAAGACAAAAAGTGGGAGGAAACATCAATATATGATGGAAAACAAATTAAAAACTTCTTAAGCAGAAAACACCGGTATCGAGTCAGTAGAAAAAATTTAACTGTGAAAAGTGTTAAATTTAATTGTGAAAAGTGTGTTTAATTTAAAATAATTAATGATTACGATTTACACCTGCTGAAAACATGTGAAAAGAAATTTCCCTAAGCTTGAAAATCGGCTTTTCAACGGATTATGAAATTTCACTGACAACTGCAGGAGACGGGATTAAAATAATTGATTCAGAACTCATATAAAAACAAATTTATTCTTTAAGAACCTTCTGAAGACAGTTTCTAGTAAGAACCAATTTAAAGACACTTTAAATATATGGATAAAGAATAAAGGGCCTCAGAATTAGAATCAAATAATTTCGAAATAGTCACTTGAAAATTCTCAGGATAAACTCGCTCTTATTTTTCATATAAGTATCTGAAAAATTGTAAATTATCAAGCTATATATAGCCTAAAACTAGAAATCGATTCTTTCTGAAGAAAACAAAAGATACTGCTTGCTAGAAATGAGTTGATTTTTATCACAGTGTTGGAAAGTGTAAATGCAAACCCGGACGCATAAAATATGGTAGAGATTATCTCGAGAATCTTTATAAAATCAAAAAAAAATTTATGAACCAGTCTGCAATAAATGTAAATAGTGTGGTCACTTATCTTAAACGAGCCATTAATTACCTATCACTCGAGTGATTCTAGTCTCTATGAAAACAAATAATAAAAGACTCAACCAAAAGAACGTACATTCAAATAGCACATAGTAGAATTACATTGAAACTTCAAATGGAATCACATTCGACATAAAATAATAGTAGTAATTAAGTTAATCTCGTGGCTGGCTCTCTGAAGACTTTTTTAGGAGATTCGTTTATCCTCAACTATAGAATTTTTCCAACTTATTATATCTCACAATTTAAACAAATGATGCGTTATTAGGTCAAAGCTGTAATGCATTGTTATTTAGTCAAATCTGTAATGCATTGTTATTTATTCAAACCTGTAGGGCATAGTAATTTGGTAAAATCGGTAATGCATTATTATTGGTCAAACCTGTAATGCATTGTAATTTGGTCAAACCTATAATGCATTGTTATTTGGTCATGCCTATAGTGATTGTAATTTGGTCAAACCTATAATGCATTGCTATTTGGTCAAATCTATAATGCATTGTTATTTGGCCCTGCCTATAATGCATTGTAATTTGGTCAAACCCATAATGCATTGTTATTTGGTCATGCCTGTAGTACAATGTCAAACCTGTAATGTATTGTTATCTGGATAAACCTACAGTGGATCAAATGCATTTCTAGCAAAGTGATGAATAACACTTGGTGCTGTAATTGCATCGATATTCGTAATTCAAGTAAAAATACAGGACATTATTTATTTTCCAAATGTTATCTCAATATATCTTAATGACAGTCGAAGTAATTAAAAGTCAACGCGTTGTTTCTCGTTAAATTAGGTGCAGTATTTGGAAAATCTTTGGAGTTTTATAGACTAAATAGTTTTTACAAGAATTTTTTCTAAATAAGATCCTTTTCGTAATATTTACTAAATCTCTTGTACAAAATAATTTTAACTTGCTGCTCTTTCTCCCACTGATCAAGTAAGTTCCCCCTCGAGGAAGTACAGATGCAATCTGTACAGATACTACTCTAAAGTATCAGTACAGATTGATACAAGTTCAAAAGTAGTAAAACATTTTCGGAAAAAAATTGCTGACGATGACTACTTGATTTTTACCCCAAATGTGCCAAAATACAACAAGGTATACAATTTTTTTCATCTGAACGAATTAATATCATAAATTAAAACTTTTTTCTTAATTTGTGCCGTATTCAATTCCATTAATTCTCCAAAATCGCTGTTTTATTTATTCACATAAGTGCTAAGTATTTTGTTCGTAGCTTAGTAAGAGAAACTTAGGCAACGTAGGCATAATGAAACTTTGACGATGCTGTATGTGCAAAAATAGTGTCGTTAAAAATTTTCAGTCACGCCATATCTGAAATAGTAGCATTTTATATATAAAGTCATACTAAACTCTCCAACCAATGTTCGTAGACGCACAGATTTAAACCATAAAGCTGAGTGGATAGACCGCCAGAACAGCAATGCCGGCGGGAACTCTGGTTAAGTCCAAAGGGCCATCACCGGCCATGGTACAACCCTTCCAGTAGAAAGTACGTTCTGTCATCGATGGGAAGAGCCTACCCCCAGGTGTGTGTGTGTGTGTGTGTGTGTGTGTGTGTGTGTGTGTGTGTGTG
>JAOUZG010047196.1:9510218-9523713 GCA_026289955.1 Argiope argentata
TGTGTGTGTGTGTGTGTGTGTGTGTGTGTGTGTGTGTGTGTGTGTGTTGGTAAAACAACTGAGGGTTCTCTGTTCCATTTCTACATACGATATGTGGTGGAATGAAGGAAATGCATGAATGAAGTCCCTCCCGTTAAAAGTGTTTGTGACGTATGTGAGATAGAAGTCAGACTTCTGCTTTCGGGGGTGCTCAGGGGTCCATACCCCGTGAAGTTATTGCACCGCTCCTTCCGCTGTAAAGCATAATATGACGACAACAGCAACATATATATTTGCTTTAAAATACGTATATACATTCCAAAAAGCACATGTAAAATTCTATATTATGTTTAATTTTTAATATATTATAAGCGGGTATTAATTAAAACCAATAAGATGCATTATTGGTAACATACTTAAGAATTTACAGAACTTTAAAGAAAAGACAAATGCATGTTATTCTTTTCTTGAGAAAAAAAAAGACATTAAATTCTCTAGGAAAAAAAGACTAATGCATGTTATTCTTTTCTTGAGTTATTACATTTGACCATATGTCTACACCAGTTTTAAATTAAAATGATATAATAGCTAGATCATTAAATATTGAAAAGGATTAAAGAAAAACCTTTTATTTTTGTAAAATGAGAAATGTCATATTATATCAGTTAAAGACTGAACTGGATAAACGCATATTTCCGAGTATCATATAAAAATAATGAAAATTAAATCATTCTTTTCTACGCAGACACAATTTACGTTGTAATAAAATATATTTATAGACTCCAGGAAAAATAATTTTTATTGCTTATGCTTTAATGGCAGTATTTCATAAGTTTAGTAGTCCTAAATTATTTATCTTGCATCTTACTATTAATTTTTTTACTCTACATAATTAATAATGCTTTAATTTATCAAATGATACACACATTTATGCTCGTGAAATAAAAAAAAAGCATCAATCTAGTGCAGCTCAAACAACTGATGCATTTAAATAACTTGGGTTCCCGTAAACGATAAATTTCAAAATGACTGACTATATTAGAATGACCTTCTAGCAGATGCAGATGACAAAGTCGATGTGTGAACTGACTTTAGTCTCTCAAATTTGCAAACCAAACTGTTTTCAGCTTTTCGACTTGTGACTGGTATCAGAGTACACTAGGATTTCACATATTCGTAGGGTTCAGTTTTGAATATATTGTCTGGACGGATAATACTTGTCATTTGAATACGCGTTCAAGCTTTCGTAGATTTTCATTAAAGTATATTTCATCGAATTGGTCAAATATACAGGATATTCCAGACTTCATGGCTCAAATGTTAGATGATGGTTGAATGTACCATTCTAGTTATATTCTGCGTACAGCATGCTGTCGAAAACGTAGCTAAGAGTTAAAAATCAGATATAATCTTTCTATTGGAAGCAGTTGCAATAATATAGAATACTAAAATACTGGATATACTATCATAGCGACTGCATTTGATAATATATTATTTCCGACACTGTTATGCTTGTGAAAAGAATTGTTCTATGTAAAGAATCGTTAGATTCAGTGCATTCTACAATCCCCTTATTTCTTTTTGAACGGCTTTCAACTTTCTGATTATATTGAATTAATTATTTCAGAATAATTAAAAATTATTCATTTCAGAGAACAGATCATTTGCTTTAATCGATTATTTAGAAATAAATGCGCAGTGTGGAATAAAAATTATTTACATCGTGTTAGTGTATATAGTCTAAATTGGTCGTTGTAAACTTCATTTATTAACGTATAAGTTCCAACTCAAAAACAATGGAAGAAAAGCTAAAAAAGCTACAAAGCTGCTCAAAGAATCGGTTTACTTATTTTGCAATAACAAAAATAAAATAATGACGTCCAGAAATTGAACGATTTCATTCCAGTAAAATTTAAAAGGGTTCTCTTTTCTTTGCGGTAGTATTATCAACTTTCTGACCAAGACATCCAAGGAGAAACCATAAGATCAACATAATTAATTTAAAAAATTATTTTTAGTAAACATTGGTGCCTGAAATCATCGTTTTCGTCTTGAAAAATAAATTAAAAGGTCTTTATTAGGTACTAAATAGTTGTTTTACTATAATTTCTTCTTCAATGATATATTTTCAATTCGTGAGTAATGCAGAACCACACATACGATTAAATAAACGAGCTTGAACATATTCATTTATCACTTTTTATGGAGGAACCTGCAGGAGTCAAGAATAATTAGATATCCAAAAAAGACTTAATATTTTTAAAAATTGCCAGTGGGGAAATGTTAGTGATAAAGCTGCTTACTTAAATTTTACAGTGACTGTTTTCTGAATTCTGTGTTTCTGAAATAACTGATTCAACTATTGCGTTTATTGTCTTAATTTTGGCTACCTTTATAATATTACATATTTTGTGATAAATATCGTTAGACACATTGCGATTTACCACTTTTGAAAATTTGGGGAAGGAATTTTGTTACATCCTGTATAGAAACTAATCGTTTATTGATTTACACTTTAATATAATGGTAAATTATCAAAGGAATCTGTTCATTTGAACTTGAAAAGTGAATTCATTCCCCTTTAATTTCGTTGTCTTCTAATAAAATTCTCATTTACTTATATCAAACGCTTCTAGAAATGCTAATGGAAAAGTGACTCATAAATCAAGCTTACATTTGTAGCTTACATCTCAACACAGTATTACAAATATAGATGGTTATGTTCAAAAGATCAATAAGAAACATTTAGTTTAAGCTTTTAAAAATCTGCTTCCAAAATACAATGATTGATTCTTTCGTTGTTTTGATTTAAAAAATCCTTCTAATACATCAACAAAATATTTTATAAATTCTATCTTCATTTCTGCCTGATCTATTTAAGATGTTCCACATTAAAATCTAAAAAATAAATTTTTTACTCCTAAAATGATATTTCAAAACCGAAAAACAATTATTTTAATACACTTAATTTTTTATAATTTTTAGTTCATCTCAGGAATAAACACTTTAAGCAACAGACAGATATGCTACCTAGATTTGGATGAAGCTTAGAAGTTACAGAAATTCAAAAATGGTCATTACGAAATAAAGCTGATGTAAAATATTCCAAAAAAATATTTTTATACTGCTTTATTTTTCAGAATTAATTATTACATCATATAAGTACACAAAAAGTCAAAAACCGGTACAATTTTATTATGATTTACCATTTTCTAGCAGAATTTTCAAAATCTAAAATGAAACTTTAAAAAATTATAGATAATGCTTAGATAAAAAAATGATAATGATAGGCGCTTCATGTGAAATATTAGCTTCTTATCATAATCAAATTAGTAAGAGAAATTTGTGATATTTTAGACCTGGGGAATATATTATTGATATTATGTTTTTTAATGTGAATATTTCAATTTACAATGATATAATTATTAATCTACATTAAATAATCATTGCTTATAAGGTAGTGTAAATTCAGAAATTTTAAAATTTTTATCTTATTCATTTATTTATTTTTGTTTGTTTGTTTGAAGTTTTGAGTTTGTTTTCAACTTTTATGGCAAGGTAAAAAATAATTTACATTCTATTTGAATTTAAAAATGTACAAGCAAATACAATGTATAACAAATTATTTATTAAGAAAACTATATGATGTACGAACAAGAGAAACGATTAATTTTTTCACGTATGCAAATGAAACTGGTGTCCTTGTGCCAAAATTAGAAGGAAAGGAGTGAATAACAAATTTATCATGTGCTTAAAAAAAGTTTGTACACTTTGAAACGTAAACAGTTCAGACAATTTTTCATAGTTTGTACAAAAGTAAAAATATTACTCATTTGAAAGAAGAATTCCCTATTCCAGGAAATACTATTCATCTTCAGTTGGCGAGAAAACAAGAAAATTGAAAAAAATAGTTTGCGTTAGTAACTAGTAAACTTCAGCATTATCTCTTTGAAAAAAGCTTTTTGACACAAGTCTTAAATGCAAATTTCTTATTTTTATATTTGAAAATTTTTGATAATCTGCCATAACATTTTCTTTAGTCATCCTTATAAATATCAGCAATTTCTAATTAACCATAAATATTAGCAATTTAATCTGTAATATAAGAGGTTAAAGTATCAAAACTGATTAAGTAACAAAACTCAGATAGAAATTTATATTGTAATTTAATTTATAAACTTTAGTTATAACTTAGTTTAATTAAAATTTAGTAAATTTATAAACTTTAATTAGTTAAATATGTAATTCGCTCAAATAAACTGTAATAAATCAGATACACATTAACAAAAATACCCATTTTGTTGAATGAGTAATTTCTCTTTATACTAAACTTTTCTTTACTTTTCTTTATGCTATACATTTTTACCAAAGATTTTTCAATTCCTACTATTAGCTCACACTATCCTTGTTCATATTTTGTTCTTGTTCAAATATATCTTGTTCAAATTTTTAGTCGTTAATAATATACTTTTTATACAACCACTCAAGATCAAATACATTTTTTTAAACTTGCAGTGGTTGAAATTTGATATTAATACAGTTTTTACAAATATTAATTCATTAATCATTCATTCAATTCCTACTATTTAAATTCCTACTATTAAAATATATTTTATTCATTCACTCAAGTTCAAATACATTTTTAAAAACCTTTAGTAGAAGACACTTGATGTTCATACAGTTTTTTCAAATTTTAATTCATTAAAAATAAAATGGAAGAAGTTTATAATATTTTATATGAGAGCAGTTCGATTTCGAATCAACAGATGGCGCCATGAAAAATCTGTTCAATTTCTTTTTCAATTCCTACTATATGCATATATCTTGTTCAAATTTCCAATCGTTAATAAAATACTTTTGATTCGCCCAGTCAAATTCAAATACATTTTTGTTAAACTTGTAGAGGATGACACTTGATGTTAATACAATTTTTTCAAATATTAATTTATTAATTAAATTTAATTTTTGTATTTTAATTAGAATGTTAGCAGTTTTTAATGGAAGGCCAAATCTAGATGCAGAGGCTCAATCGGTAAAATGGAAGGATTTTAGTGTTTTTCAAGTGAAGGTGGAGAATGCAAGTTCAATTCTGTCGAAAATCAATAATTTATTGGCAATTTTTTTATATTAATTGTAATTATTTAATAAAAATTCACTAAAATAAAAAATTTCTTTGTTGGTCTAAGTAGGAGTTGATTTAATTTTTTTATATTACTTGTTTTATATTGGTTTTACAAATGTTTTACTTTTATTCATACATTCTATTTCATTTCACTAAAGACATCTGAAATGGGAGCTTGAGAGTACTTGCACGTTGGATAAGGAAATCATGGAAATGATTTGGGGATCAGTAGGAATTATCAATGACCAGGAATATTCGCGTCTTGACCAGTATCTGTGTGGTCACTCTCACTAGATAGATTATATCTATTGCTATGTATAGCTAATACCTTCAATGACTAATTGCAATGCGAATTACCATACATCATAATTTCTGTAACAAACTGGTGCTTTGTGCTTGTGCATCTCGCATTTAGCAGTACCGCTTTAAGCTTTATAAATACTGTATAATACAAAAGACTATATTTCGAAATTTCAGATATATTTTGTATATGCTTGAGTGGTATATATTAAGATAAATTTGAATGGTTGCTTATAAAAACTATATAATTCGCAAGAATTTAATTAATTTGTCATAGACTCACTAAAACAAATGTTGCCACAATGTTAGACTATTTATTGCACAGTCCGCCAAAAAAGTATCAGAAGGCTACTTGATACTTCTAATTTATTGCAAATAAAAATCAAAAATGTTTGTCGACCTAATAAATTGGTTTCTAAACGTTGGTGTTTTACATGAAAACAGTCAAATTTATAATAAAATTCGGCCTAAAGCAATATTTTCATTATAGTACAGACCTCGCAATACAAATTCAAATTTTTCAATTTCACTTAGTTTGAATGCATATATAAAGTTTTGTCATTTCAACTAACAAGTTGGTGAAATTTAAGCTTTTTGTAGCTAATATAGATGATCGTAAGTTTGAAATCTGAAAAATTTCAACCTCTAGATTCATTTAATCGAGTAACGTTATTTTTTTTCTTAATCAATTTCACTTTTGCAATATATATATCTATAATTTCGTTTGGAAAAATTCTGTAGTTGTTTCTTATGGCACTTGCCATGGACAAGCTCGCTTAAGTAGTCATCAATTTAAGCTTAATCAGCGTCTCTTGTTTTGCAGTAGCTCCAACTAAGGACAAGACTACGACTTTTGTTACTCATTCATCACTTTCGCTAGCACAGCACCTTTTTACAGGGGTCACATTAACACACCTTATAGGTAGAGCACAGAAGAACAACCATGCTCGAACCGGGGCGTCCAGATCACGGGGAAGACGCTGTACCCCTAGGACAGGACGCCTAGGGGTAGAACGAAGTTTCATGGTTGTTTAAAAGTCAGAAGTTGGACAAATATAAATAATTTTATGCCAGTTGTATCCACTAATAATTTTAGGATACGTTTGTCCACAAACCAAATACATGCATTCCAAAACGTTATGTTGTTAACAAAATCAACAGAATCTTTTTCTCTCTCTTGTTTATGGTATTTCTGTCCTGGAAACTGTACCCTGATTCTTGTTGTTGTTTTTTTTTCATAATGTTTCTCTTTCTATCATGGAATATGTTCCGACACTCCTTTTTTTTCCATTCAGGTATATATGTAATGCATACTTTGGCAGGCCTTATTTTTATCTGACAACAGAAAGAAGGGTCCAGAAGCAACAGAGAGCCTGTTTGGTAGGGTGAAGGATTCGCATCCCTTAGGATGCGAGTTCAAACCCGCCAGTCGAAGACTCTCCGTGTGTGTGGTGGCGGACGCATGATAAATCTGCAGTAGTCACAAAGTCCTTCAAGTCGAGGGTAACACCACTGGGGTACTGGGTCAGAAGTGGTCGTTCTCTAACTGAGATTTAAATTGCGATCTGTGGATTAATGAAGTCCACTCCGTAAAAAGGATTTGTGACTTCGTTGCGTTAGAAGTCAGATTTCTGCCCTTGGGTGTTCAGAGGTCCATACCCTCAACAGCTACTGCATCCCTCCTTCCATTGTAAAGCGGAGCACGAGAATAGCAACAACAAAAGTAAGGAACTGACCGTCTAGAGCTATGGCTAAATTTTCTAGGTAATTCATTTGTTCCTCTACCTTTTTGTTGACAAGTTTAATTGACGTTAATTAAAATAATAAGAAAAAATTGATTACTAAAGCATTTTTAAAAGAATAACAGTCTGCAGGTATAGCATCAAAGATTTTATTACACTACAACTGTATGTCTGAAGTATATCGTAACTCAAGAAAAACCATGTAACTTTTGAGAAAATCCATTGAGATTCCCCTCTGAAACTTCTAAGAAATTAAACGGTTCATTAGAATTCTTGAATAACTGCATAGTAAAACGGTAAATTTTTCCAACCTAAGTAGCAATGATTGCACTGGAATTCAAATAAATAAAAAAATTGGACATTTTTCTGTAATTATATTTAAAAAGAAGATCTCAAATAATTATATAAAACCACAAATATGAGAACAAGCACTTAGATATTTATCTTTTTTTCCTCGCAGGAAATGTAATTTAAAAAACTTGAAACTGTATCAAATCCAAACTAGTCTTGAATCAAGGTCTTAAAGCACTTCAATTCAATTCGTCTCGTAAAAATCATCAAAAGAAACATTAGGTTTATTGATTATCCAAAATCATATATTATCCGATTCGTTTTATTAAAAAACATAAAAAATAACAAGAAGTAATAACATTCTAACAAATGATTTCCTTAGTAAAAGCAATAACCTTAACAAATAATAGAAAAGAAATACATAAGTATTTACAAAACTCTCGTTGTAATAATTTTTCGTCGACATTATTTTCCTATCCAACACAATAGCCTTATGACAACCGCTATATCTTCTAAACAAACAAGGTGCTTTTGCCGAAATAGGCAAAGCGAAGTCCTGCCACAAATGTTTAGAAAAATAAAAGGTCCATCAACTTCAGCCTTGTAACGATGATGGAGGAGGCGAGTCCTGTGGAGTGAAATCGTTACAATCTGATAAACAACAAAGCACTAAAGGCTCCAAAATGTGGCATTTTTCTCCGGGTTGTTTCCCAGCAATCGATTTTCATCAAAATTAAACTTACAGTCTTTAAATTCCGATCCCACGGAAAAGTGTACCGGAACAATCTAAAGAAAAGTCCTGGAATTGTTTCAGACATACTAGACTTGGTTTGTAGCCAAATAGCATCTGCTTTGTCAGAAAGATTTCAATCAAAAACGATGTTGTATAGTGCAGTCATCCGGCACAACAAAATAGTTTGCGCCAATGTTTCTAAATCTAAGTTGCTGCTGCCAACTAAAATAAACTGTATAAAATATTTTTCATTTAATACAATTATTCTTAAAAACAGTTTGAAATGTGTCTTATAGATTATAAGTAAATCCATCTAATCTTAGTCCAATAGCTAATTTCTAAATCTTTAGAAACATATTCTTTCAGTTAGAAAAACTATCTAAATAAAACAAATAACAATAGATTATTTAAAAATATTTCCATAAAGAAATACTTCTGAAAAAAATACGAATTCTAAGCTTAAACGAATTTTTAATTAAAAATACAGTGCATACATGAATGTTTTTCTAAGCATAAATATCATTAATTTATTAATAAAGCTCATTAATTTTTATTAATAAATCTCTCAAATTTATTATAAATAAATATCATTAATTTATAATAAATAAATTTAATCATTTTATTATAAATATCATTAATTCACTATAAAAAAGAAGAGAGATCGATGCTCATAAGTTTTTAATATTATAACAGCTTTTAAAAAGAGCAATGTATAAATTTACTATTATAAACATTTTTCACGACAAATTTCCAGCTTTATATTAGCTAATCAAAACAGTTATTTATTACATTTTAATGGGAAAAAGAGGGGATATCAATATTTTCTGTAACTAAAAACAGTAAAGTAAAACAGATGATTTTTGTGAATATTATTTATCTCACCTGTTAATTTAATAATATTTTTATATTTATGCATAATTTGTTCGTGAAAGCCAACAGATGAGCGTTGAAAATTGCATTCTCCAAGAAAAGAATATACATTTTTAAGTGCATAACAGCTTTAAAGAAAAATAATGTGTAAATTTTCTATAATAGACGTTTTCCATGACAAATTCCGCGCTATATATTTAGGAAATAGCTAATGAAAAAAGTTGTTTATAAAACTCTGATGGAGAAAAATTGGGATACCAGTATTTTCAACTACAAAAAATATGACAAAGCAGAACAGGTGAATCCTTCTATTATTACTTATTTTACCTGTTACGTTATTAATTATATTTTTATATTTATGTAGAATTTGTTTATGTAAGCGAATAGATGGATATTAAAAATTATATTCGCAATATTTTGTTGAACATTGACGAAGCCTAATAGCTATCGTAATATCCAAGTATTAGCCAGAACTTTCTAAACTCCCAGAAAAGATTAGAATTGAGAAATTCATTTCTAACACAGCAACACATTGGATAAAAAAACCGTAATAAATTCTATGATTATAGCAACATTGGTGCAAAAAATATATCATTGAACAAACTAAGGGATTAACTAAGGGATATTAATACATAATGTTTAATATCATATTTAAAAAAGAAAAATCCAAATTTTCGAATACCCTCTCAATTTTAATGCATATAAAAGTTTTACAAATATTTTTGTATCAATAACTAAAAGAAAACAACGTAAGTGAACTCGAAACTTATAAATCTTTAAAAATTGTCAATGGCTTCGAAAAATAACTTTTTCATAAAAGCCTAATTTGTTTTTTTTCCTCTGTCTTAAATATAAAGCACAATATATGATCATTTCTTGTTTTAAATTTTTGTTTTCGTCCAGATAATAGATACTAAAGTATTTTTTCGAGATTTTTCTTTGCTTCTAGATATTTAAGAAAAGAAGGGAAAAAAGTAGACACTCTGCACTTTTCGAGCAAAGCAAGGATTTGCATTATGTCTCAAGATCCTACTAAAATCTACTTAACGATACGGAAAGTTAAATCATTTCTCGCGTACAAGTTAAAAAATAAACTTTTAACTTTGCAAACTCTTTGCACCACTCACTTAAAGAGCTGCGAAAGAAATTCCGGCATTTTTTAAAGAACACATTCTTATAAGCGATATCCGTGGATTTAAATCCATTACACAATGCTACATCAAGTTTTAATACAATACCATTAGTGTATGAGCCCCGATTCCTTTTAAGCTAAAAACGGTGCTCAGATATTCCCAATAGTGACATTGTCTCGCTTCGAAATTTAACAGACAGGATAAAACCATTTTTAGCCTATCAACTCGGTTTCCTTCCAAATTTCTGATCCCTTTTCCAAATGTGTGTTTCAGACTAGCCTATAGATTTTATTGGTCTTAAAAAGTAAATCTCTCGGGATCAAAGAAGAAGTACTTTTTAAAAAAAAGAAGTTTTTTAATGCTCGTTTTCCTTCGATTCTTGAGAAGTTTTGGTCTCCCTGCTGTGGCGTTTCAATCTTTCCAACCAAATTTCATTGAGCTACGAATTATTTTTCTCTAATCGACGTAAATGGTCGTTTCGGGTGTAATTTCTGATCTTTTCCAAGGTAAGGGAGCGGCAGTTTGGATTTTTGTGGAAACTTGGGGCTTTAAATAATTAGTTCTACTGTTTGACATCGTTTTATCATTAGGCGCTATTATCTAATTTAATAAGATTTTATCAATTGCGGAGTGTTAGCGAATATTTATTTCCTATCCATGAGAAATGGATAGGAACGGAGAATGCATCAAATGAAGCCAATAACTTTAAAAAGTTGCTGATTTGATATTACTCATTATATAATACTTTAATTAACATTTTATTTCTAAGTAATTACAGACAATAAAAAATCATATTCCAATACGAAGATATGCTCATTATTAATCCTAAGACTTTTTTTAAATCTAAGATATGAAAATTTGTTATGTGAAAGAAGCTTAGACTATACTTCCAAGCATTTCTCCCCTCAGTCATAATATGGATGTTGAGGGATAGAACTGCATGGGTACATTTTCTTTCGGAATGTTCTAATTTTGAGACAATAAAGCATAACACATTTTTACTGCGTACTAGCATTTATCCGCGACTTCGTACGCATAGAAAAGCACATACCTAACCTTAAAAAATTTATTTACAGTTTGCACCTGAAATAAATCAGAACTGCAAATCAAATTCGTATTTCTTTAGAATGAAGGCAAGTCTGTTTTATTTATCGATAGAAATTGAGATAGCTACAATAGTAAAATACGCATGTTTTTTTAAAATTTTTAATTAAAATGAAGACGCAGTTGTCAACAAATACAACACACTGCATATGCGTGATTTTTCTACACCAGTTGGGGTAACGTAATACATATTTGAAATTTTTTAATTTCCTTTATTCTGTTTTATTTTATTTCGAGAATACTTGAAAATGAATCCAAAAATTGATTAATTAAGAATAATTTTAAATGCATCAAACATCAAGAAAATATACGGAATATTTTGAAACAATCGGTCGAAAATATGTTAGACCTAACCTCATTAGCTTGAGGGAAAAGGGAAATGAAGTCTTACTCATTTGGTGGCCGTGAGAAGTGTTATTTTTATTATTTTCCTCGAAATTTTCCTGTTTTTTCTCTATATAAGAACCTTCCTTGTGACTTAACGAAAACATCTGAAAAAATTAGCCGAATTGGTCGAGCCATTCTCGAGTTTTGCGCTTAGCAAAACATTTGTCGATTCCTTTTTATTTATATAGATTATTGACGCATTTAGAAAATATTTATTGGCCTTTTTGCGAGAAAATTTTGATATTGTTTGCAAGAAATAGCAATAAGGAGAATATTAATAACGTTTTCTTAAATGAATGCAACATTCATTTAAGAAATATACAAAATTTTTAAGATTCACACTATTCTAAGAAATGAACAAGATTCTTTGGATTCGTACTATTCTGAATAGACTATCGTATCCTAAAAGATATATTAGCCATAATTTATGTATTGAAACATGTTGTCAAATTAAACGTGACTTGATCTGTAGATTGCTCATTGCATTCCGAAGAACGTTTTAGATAGAATGCAAGTTGGTTGTCTTTATAGTTGTACAAAAAAATTTAAACATCCAATTACTGTTGAATCGTTGTGTAAGAGGGTTTGTTTCTCGTTAAATCCGTCAGGGTCAAACTTCCTCCCGATGGTGTGGTGTGGAGGGGTGGGGAGCTCAGGTGTCGTTCTTGCCATCTGACCATGGTTCAAAATTTCGAGGTCTATCTCAAAATAACCATAGTGTTGCTTTACAATGGAACATTAATGTAACTAAACTAAACTAAACCTAATATCTGCAAGATAATATTAAAACTTTAAAAGAAAGAGGAAAATGCAAATATTATATATATATATAATTGAAAATTGCTTCTTTAGCTCTTAGATACAAATGTAAAGTGTTTTGTTAATAAGCTTGGAGAAATACCCTATGTTTAATAGATAGTAAATTTTATAAACATTATTCAAACTAATGGAGAATACTCTTTGTCAACGTACAACTCAAGGTTATATCAAGCCTTTCCGAAAAACAAGAAATCGGAGAAACCACGAACACACGTATCTGAGAAAAACAATTAGCAAAGCTTGCAAATGGTACTCTTTTGGAGCCAATCACTGGCATCCAATATCCTTTTCTCAGATTTATATCAAGAAGTTGTGGAACTGGATTTGTTAGAGAAAATTCCCAAGTCGTTGGCCGCCATCACTACACAGCAATGATGCTACCATTGTTACAAATTTACAGAAGATATAAATTCTTTTCGACTTAATATTAGTCAGCTGATCATGGCTTAAAGTTCAGATTTAAACCAAATAATGTTAATGAAACTTAATCAAGTATTGCAGGCGTATATTCAACATCTAAATTTGATCAAGCATTTCAATAGTTAATCACATGATTTAAAATCATTTTTCTAATAATAACATTAAACGTTTTGTGATGTATGTTGCAACACTATCCTTTAGTTAGTAAAAAATTATAACAAGAAATATAAAAAAATTAAGTCTATTTCTACTTAGATCAAAAAAGAAAAATTTTATTTTAGTTACTCTTAATTAAATAATTACAATTAATATAAGTAATTTATCAAAAAATTATTGATTTTGGCAAGAATTGGACTCACATTCTTCGCCTTCACATGAAAAATACTGATTGAATTTTATCGATTTAGCTATTGCCTGTTCATTTCAATTTTCCTTAGAAACTGCTAGAACTATATTTAATGCATTTAAAATTAATTAAATTTAATTAAAGAATTAATATTTGAAAAAAACTATATTAACATCGAATATTATCGTCAACAAATTTCAAATGTGTGTGTGTGTGTGTGTGTGTGTGTGTGTGTGTGTGTGTGTGTGT
>JAOUZG010047196.1:9537879-9590084 GCA_026289955.1 Argiope argentata
CACAAAGCATGTTTTAACGATGTAAATATGATGCATGAGATCATCTTTCATAGAAAGCGCTAATTGATTGCAGTAAGAGAATAAGTTGTTGTTTGTTACTTATGGCACTTGACAAGCCAGCTAACGAACTGTCAGCAACTTAAGGCAGAGTTTGTGCAGTACGTTTTGGGGCTAAAGGCCTGTGAGCACACGAGGCAGAAGTCGAACTTCTAGCTCACATGAAAATGACACTCACTTGAACAACCCCTTTTCACAAGATAGCACTTTTACACACATGAAAAAATAGAAAACAGGGTAAAGAAAAACCATGCCCAAACCAGGACTCGAATCCGAAATCTGAGATCACGGGGAAGACGCGCTGTCCCTATGCCAGGACAAGAGAATAAGTATATACAGGGTAAGTCAAAATGAATATAGCGATTACAAACGGCTATAACTATTTAATGAAAAAATATTTATCGATAAGATTTACACAGAATGTAGAAGAATCTTCAAAATTTTATATACAGAAGTCATAGATGTTCTATGTGACTTCCCTTGGTCACACGGACAACATCTAATCGGTATTCCATTTCACGCCATACATTCTGAAGCATTTGTTCATTAACCGACTCAAGCGCATTACAAATGCGTACTTTCAGTTCTTCAATTGTTTTGGGCAAGGGAAACACAAACACTCTGTCTTTCACATAACCCCATAGGTAGAAATCACAGGGATTTCCTCAAACATCCGATGCCATCTGCGTATGTTGTTCGCATTTGGAGGTTCTTCATTGTACCGCTGACGAAATTTTCTCTGCACTGTAATAACAGAACGGCAACTGTGAAATTCCAACACAGAGAATGCTTTCTGCACGGGACTAGCCATTTCCACTAATGAGACGCCGCGCTGAACAGGTTTCTTGTCGTTACGAAGTTCGATTTCGCGCATGCGCAGGCATCCGCTTGGCTGCACGTGCGCTTTACGTTAATAAATTTTGAAGTTCCGTCTACATTCTGTGTAAATCTTATCGATATATCTTTTTTCATTAAATAGTTATAGCCGTTTGTAATCGCTATATTCATTTTGACTTACCCTGTATATGAATATGCCATTGTATTTTATTTTTCATTTTCAATAAAACAGTTTTTCAGGATTTTGTTTTTGCTCAGCAAAATACAATAAATTACTAAATATTTTGATATGCCTCTGCCAAGATATGTCACTACGTTGAGGATTAATTTTTTTAAAAAAAGCTCTAAAATACCTATAGTTTTGAATTTTTGAATATTCTTTTAAATCCAGGAAATCAAAATACACTAATTAAATGACAAAAGTTATTTTTAAAAGTGAAAATAAAAAGCTTTATTGGACTAAAAAGCGGCATAAAGCAAAATTCTATTAGTTAAAAAGTTTATCAAATGTTTTCCTTAAAATTTGTCAGATAACTTAAGAAACATGTGACCTAGTTTCTAAACTAAAAACCAAGCTTTATTTCTATCCGCTTTTTAAATACTAGAATTCGGTAAATAAATGACATGACTTTTTTTTGTATTATGAAGTATATATAATATTTCTAGCTCAAGAGCTGCAGAACGTATTGAA
This sequence comes from Argiope argentata, assembly GCA_026289955.1. NCBI lineage: Eukaryota > Metazoa > Arthropoda > Arachnida > Araneae > Araneidae > Argiope > Argiope argentata. The sequence goes on from JAOUZG010047196.1 coordinate 9,539,465, forward strand.
AAATAACTATTCCAAATTTGAGAAGAAGATATGCATCAGATTTTAATTTATTAGGTTTTACATGAGAAAATTCTACGAAAGATTAGAATTTGGGAAAACAGAATTTATAGATGTAAAATAGCATTAAGACTGATATATATGCAAATATTGAAATCAGCTTAACTTACCACATCATGGACTTAGAAGCAAAATTCAAACGGCTTTATAAAGAAAACTGTTCAAAAAAGTATAATAGATTTAAAATGAAATAGAAACAAAATCCAAACAGCTTTATAAAGAAAACTGTTCAAAAAAATGTATTAACTGTAAAAGAAATTTCAAATTTTCGCAAAAACTCGTGTGAATTCCTTCCATCATAATCACCTCTCTTTATATAATTAATGCATTTATCTGCTGCATATTAAGAGAAAATGACTTCTTGAATCGATCGACGTGAAAACTTTGTAATTTCAAGACAGCCCCTTACTAAATAAACGCTCCGCTTCTCTGTTCACTCTAGGGTCCAGCACACGTAGATATCAACATAAACGGACTCCACAGACTTTAACCCTCCCCCCTTTCGTGTTGATCCAGAGCTTGCGAAGCCGGCTTGGGTTCTCTGAAATTAGGCGTGCATCTTAGTAAAGCGCGTTAGAATCACCGCGACAAAGGCCGTATATATACACGCATCCCTACCCTGTGAATGTTATTAAACGGATACGCCGTAGCTCTAGCAAAGGTTGAATATTAATTAAATTACAGAGCGGTTTTAATTAATTTTGCTCTGCTGGGGTGATAGAGTAACGGTAGATGAAATGGTGGTAGATAGTATGCCTAGATAGGTAAAAATTTATTATACACCAGTTGGGGCGTAAGTGGATAGTTATTTGTTTCGAGAATGATCGGCGTCGAGCTAGAAAAGTTGCGGTTGAAGTTAACCAGCTGGGAACTAAATTTTGAACGTCGCTCAGACTGGAAGAAAGAGATTCAACAAAGCGAAAAAAGGATGGCTTCAAGTTGCGTCAGTTATGCCATGTTATTGCATTTTGATAATAGCGATTCTGAAATTATAATGAAACGTGAGGAGCAAAAGGGAAAATGCAGATGGTAGCTGGAAAAAAAATTCGATGGAGATGTTTATTATCTTTAGAGAGTAACGTAGTATATGGGTGGCGAACCATTATGGATCAATGTGCCATTTTTTATTAAGAGATGTTTAATGGGGTATAGACGGGCCATCAAATAATTTTGACGTGATTATTGGGGAAATAATAAAACTCAATACTCACAACTCAGAACTCTTTATTTATTACGAAAAAAATTGCACTTTATACTAGTAAAGGTTTCAATTACATGTGTAATTCAAATTAAATTAATATTACTGCTACTTCCATTGTTGCAATTTAGATGGACTTTTATTAAAATGTATGCTGAATTGGATTCCTCTGTCAAATGGTTTCTAAGCGAATATTTAATGTTATTCATCTGTGAAAATAATGACTCACAGGCATGGGTAGATGAAAACATGGTTAAAATAACATTAGCCAGCTTCTTCAAATAGTTAAATATGTCTGAAATGAAATTCCATGTTTCTAAAATTTCGTTAATCTTTCTGTTTCAATCATTTCCGACTTTTTCCTTGTTTCAATAAATTTTTGAATCTATTTTGAACTAGTCTGGAAATCAGTCAGTTGCACTTCAAATTCTTAATTTCTAATTCAACTTCGGATGCGTTCAGTTTATCAACTGAAGTCACATGCAAACCGCTTTGATCTTTGGCGTGCCTTAAATATTACGACGCGTGTCATTGGTTTGCCATTGGTTGTCGTAAAAAAGATAGCTGTGTGTTCATTACAAATCATACTTTCTTAATTTTCATAAGGAAAAATAAAAGGCTGTCAAAATAAACTAATTTATTTTTTACATACTCGTACTTTAAAAAATCTGTTATATTCCCGAGAGGGCAACTTCAATCTACCGAAATAATGCATTTTATTTATGTTCAATTGTCTTGGACTTTATTGAAAGAAAGTGAAGAGGAGGAGGTTTAACCAAGAAATAAAAAATTAAAAAAAAAATTACTTATTTTGCTCCAATAATTCCAAATTGTTGTTGTACATTATATAATCTTTTAAAAGAAAAAAATCTCAGTGTTAAATGTAATATCTATTGTTAAAAACAATAATTCCTGATTTGGATATGAAGAAACTGAAAAAAAGGAAAATTTCATTCGACTTTATCTTTCAGGTTTAATATTTCTTATTAATTAAACCTTTCTTCCTCTATTATTCCCTTATCGGTTTCTTTGATGTTAATCAAAATTAAAATCGACAGAAAATTATTGTTCGATTATTTTTCTATTTTTTTAAAGTTCGGAAGTTCTTCGTTTTTTTATTATTCCTTTAAAATCATCTGATAATACGATCAGACATTTTACAGTCCAATTGAAAAAGAAAAGAAACTTGTTTCAAAAATCAATACCAACCAGTAGTAAACTAATCAGATTTAACTGTAAACTTAAAAACAAATCGAAGATAAAAATAGATTCCAAAAAACTAATTTAGAGCATTTTAACTGATATAACTACAAAAAGAACAATGCCCGCATGGTGAATCAAGTGTAACCTAGGATAATGCAGATAAACTATCTACTTCTGGTGATACATTACACTGAATTAAGAAATAGAACTATATGGTGAGATCTGATTCAAGCAGCAAATAAATCATTGTGGTTAATCTTTAGATTTCTTAAAAGTTAAGGAATTTTTGACTTATTATTTGGCAAAAATTTCATATTTTTGTCCTGTAGATTTTTTATTTATATAATTCTATTAATGTTATATTTTTATTATCATGTATGCATCCATAACTTTAGTATGCTTGTGTTCACAATCGATTCCACTTACACTTCAAAAACAAGCCAACTTCTAATTTAATCCAGTTTGACTTTACTTTACAAGAACTCCAAACAAAGCAGAAGAAAGTAAGCTGAAATCAGGAAGAAGATAGGTAATTTTTTTAAGTCGTTTTATTCCATCTCGGGAGGCATTCATTATGCAGCATGGCACAAAAATTGAAGAAGGTAAAAAAAAGCAAAAAAAGAACGAAATCATTTATCTATGGTCTAATACGCCATAAAATTCTCATTAATCTGACACATGTCGAATTTTGGCAAGAATTCTCACAAGTGGTGACCTTAACAAGAGAAACGCAGGGATCCTTTAGAAGAATATGTTTACATCAGCTATTCTATCTCTTCTTTCGGCATGTGGAAGCCATGACGGAATATTTTTTGAAATCTTTAGCTGATATAATTAAATAGAAAAAGTGGAATGGGCTTAAGAAATAGGAGAATAGTTAAGAATGACTTTAATATGGACTAAAAATTAAGAAATTAATTAGGATTAAAAAAAATGTTTATTATATATATATATATATATATATATATATATATATATATATATATATTGCAATAATAATTTATAGTTCATAACAGTGATTTTACACGACAAAATGACTCTTCGTCTACAAATTCACTATTTATCTCTGAAGGACTTTTTTAACAAAATAAGGGGTATTCAAGGCAGCTAAAAAGATTGATTAATTTCAATTAAGTTTTCCCTTATTGGTTTTAATCCAAATAAATTTTTAATCAAATAACCCTATACAATCAGATCAACTGCTCAAATACTATCAACCTTAAGGCAGCATTTCTTCCAACCTACAAAATATTTTCTAAGATCTTTTGGAAAGAAGGGTTCATGATACCACCTTGTATCAACCCATAAATTCATAGGTGAATTTCGGTTTTATTTACCCAATTCAGTTTTTTATTGAGTATTTTAGAAGAGAAGTGTATTTTTATCTATCCAATAAATTTCAATTTGCATCAATAAATTTTTCAAGCTTTTCTAATTGATTATTTTTACTTTGTTGTGACAATTCCTTGTTTAACTAATCTTAAAGTCAATCTAGTAAAAACATAGACAACTTCTGTCGCCATCCTTTTACAATGCAGACTTTCTACGAACAGTCTGTTGTAGTCCAACGATATGAATTTAAAGTAAACTATAGGTTTAAATAAAATTTGACAAAAGAAATTAGATTTGCATAAATGCCAAATATCTGTTTTTACGATTTAATTTATTTAAATAAAATTATTTAAGTTATAAAATAAAACTTATTAAATTAATTACAGCATTAAACACAAAATAATTAATGTATGTATCCAAGAACACTCAAAATTCGTTGAAAGAACTCATACGAAGTTTCAACCATATTCAATATTATAGGTACGAAATCAGAATACGTTTTCTACTTTTCCGCCAATTATTTTACATCAAAAACTATTTTTCGGATGCTTCTTTTAATGGTATATAGATAAGAAGGATTCGCTAAAATGATATTTAAAAAATGCTGAAAGAATATTCAAAAATTATATTAATTGATTTATATTAATTCAATAAACAACCTTTCATCTCATACTTCCAAAAAAATATGCAAATATTGTAAGAGGTTATAATTTTTTTAAAAAGTACCAAAGGCAATATAGTCTACTCTCTCTTTGTATACCAATATTTATGGTAACCATAATTGTTGTATACCTTTCTGATAAAAGAAAATTTTTAATAAGTACCGATTTTTGTTTCTTGTTTCTTCAAAAAAGGCGTTTTTCTTTTTAATATTTTTTTTAATTTAGAGCCTTTTGTTATTTTTTTAGTAATTACATTTTACAGTTATTGAAATGAATTATATGTGCACCATTTTAAAGATTGATTCTTTTTAATGGTTTTAAATCGAATAATCAGCTTGTGTACAATTTGAAATAATTTTGTGACAAATTGAATATGTATATTTTTTTCTTATTATTCAATAATATTAAATGCAGATTTCTCGTTTTAATTATGAAAAAATAATAGAACTTTCTTGAAATTTAGTTTATTATTACATTTAAAATTGAAAGATTCAATTATTCTAAGAGATTCGTATTCTTAATTCTACGAGATTTGTATTCCTAATCCTAAGAGATTCATATTCTTAGTTCTAAGCGATTGGTATTCTTAATTCTAAGAGATTCCTATCGTTAATCATATAGCATAAAAGGTTTGATTAATGATTGCATACGATATTAATATCAAAGAACTGAATGGTGAAGGTTATTACAATTAATAACAATTATGGTAATAGGACATCATAGTTAAATGTGATTTTAAGTTCCATCAGTTTCCCTATTTTCAAATTCAAAATGAAATTATTTTTGTATTTTATAATTTAATCTTAGCTCTGTAATTTGTGTTCTCGAATTAAACATTTTCTATTGTTACCTTTTAACGTCTCGGACATTTGGAAAAAGTCTTTTCTAAACATTTGGAATATATAAGAGATCCACAGGAATTTTATATCAAATCAATATTAATCTGTCTTATTCAGTAGAATTTTTAATTTTCAAAAATTAGTTTGGGAATCGAAATATATAGATTTTTTTAGTTTAAAAATATTTATATTTGATAATTTATCAAAAACTTTACTTTCAAGATATACTTTTAAATTAAAAAAATAATAATAATAGAGTATTTTCGATACCAATGTTCTATTTTTTTTCTTTGAAAAATAGTAATTTTATTTTAAATAAGAATTTATTTAATTCACCAAGACTTAAAACAATAATTATTATTGATATTTCAATGATCATTCCAAACTTGATTTTGAAAAGTTCTTTGAATTTCATATAGCGCCGATTTAATTAGCATAAGTTTAATTAAATCAGCCTAATATATGATTTGGTGATCAATTATAATATTTAATTGATAATTACCTTTATTTGTATCGGTTATTATTTTATTTCTTTATTAATTTAGATGGCAATATGAAAATTTATTTCCAATATCAGTGCAATACATTTCATTTGAAAATGTCAATTTATTCTTCATTTCCTTTTATTCCTCGTCATTTGGTAATTAAATTCTTATTTCCAAACACCATTACAAATAATTATTTATTATAATTAAATTATTTATTTAATATTTGATTATTTCGATTTAAATATGAAAAAAATTATTTGTGAGAAATTATACAAACTTGGCTTCTTATCTCAAAAACTTTCTACCGCCTTCTATTCTTAGTAATTAACACAACAGTAGAGTCAGTGAAGAAAATAAAGATTCACGGGAATCTTAATATATAAACTTTTTATCAATTATATGATACCGTTTTGTTCAATAGCTCTTTTGTGTACAGTGTTTTGTAAAAAAAATTAATTAATTGTATATTTTTCCCTAGGGCCAATAATGAATATATCATTTTTAATCATAAGTTAATTTTTTGGCAGCTACCATCAAAAATTATTTAATGCTAAAGAGGTAAACTAACTTTTAACCGCTTCTTACATCATTAAATGTTATCTGCAGCGCATATTAAAACAAGAGAAAGCTTGACCTGGAGGTTAGAACTATCAGTTATAAGTGGGATGCATTAGTGAAGTTTTGGTAAGTGATAGCGATTCTTTTTCCGAACATCCCATTTTTTCCCTTGCTCTAATCATTGTTTTTCTTCATTTTTCTTGGTTTAATGATCTTGTTTTCTTACTTTAATGATGACTGTTATTGACATCCTTATTTCATTTTGTGCGTTGTCCAGCGTATTTTTCTTTATTTATATTCCAGAAAAATAAACTTTTCTGACACAGCAGGAAACATCGGAATTTTTGCGTTAGTTCGAAGTTTCCATACTTACAAAATGCCTTGAAAGTTATTTATTTATATTGACTTAGATGTCTAGTTTCTCAAGTTTCTCTTCTCTTCCTTATAAAATCAAAGTTGTACTGATTAAAGAAAGTGAACAGAATTATGAATTATAACTAAATTTCTTTCAAGTCTCAATGATTGAATGATGTACTTACCAGACAATTATTTACATACGGCAAGTTTATTTATTTGTTTGTTTTTCGCATTGAATAAAATTGCATTTTTGAAATAAATTTTTCCATCTAAGTTAGTCATTATTGGCTCTAAATTTAAAATTAAGCATGCAACTGGAAATTTTCTAAATAATAACTTGAAACTTTAAGTGAGTATAGAAAAGAAACATTTTACCAACGGGTGCTTTTTCTCTATGGAAGCCATACAAAAATTGATTATTTTTAACTTTTACTATCAACCTCTACAGAAACTAAAATTTCTTCATACAATTTCCAACTGTATTTACTGAAAATTCGTAATTGAAAGTATTATTTAATTTTTTTAATTAATTCCCTGTTATGCATACAAAAGAAACATATAACTCAAAAGCTATCAAATTTTTACGTAAATTAATGTTTAAAATGAAGAAACTGACTTCTTTTATTTTGAACACAATTTTTGTTATTCAATAACTTTTATTAATATGATAATTGAAATATAAACAGATGCCCTGAAAATCAATGTTCTGTTTTTCTATTCAAAGCATTTATGATTCAACATCGTATTTGTATTTAGAAATTCATCTTTATATGTATACATATTAGTATAATATCCCTTATTTCTTAACATTAATCGATAAAGAAGCCTATAAACATCTCAGATGCTGACAGAATATCCAAGATTTCCCGTCAAATTAGCAGAAACTTGGATGTAAAGTTTTTATGCCTTTTCACTGCATTATATTTGCTGTAAATTAGCTACACTTAGGAATTTTTTAAATAATAATGTTATTTTTAAAATCGAATTTCTTTGACAAAATTGAATAAGTAAATAAGATGTATAATTATTTCCTTAGCTCGGTACCATTTGTAACTTAATTGGGTTTTTTAGATGGTGCATCTGTTAAATATATTTTTGTTAAGCCGAATTATAATAAGTAAAAAAATGAGAGAAAGAAACATTGCGCGAATTGGATATAAATTTTTATTTTGTATTAAATTGGTAAACACAAATTATTTCAAAGAAATTTGCTTCATGCAATAATTTATATAAGTTTTTTCTTATGTCTTTCCTAATGATGCTCGATTGTTTACTTATGGTTTCGTTCCGTTATAATTTTTTGGCCTGCAACGCAAACTAAACTTTTGAAGAACGTTCTATATTTATATTTTTTTCAAAAAAAGGTATTCATTATTAATGATCTATAGTAGATCAATGACCAGTTCTCAATTCTAATATTTCCTTTGCTTTGATTGGAATTTTTGGAACTTAGTTCTTATCAAAATCTCTTGTGTTAATTGAGAATATTCTGTCCCACTTCGGTATATAATGAAGGGTTTTATATGGGACATCAGGATATTGGTTAATTTCATGATGATATTTCAATTATTAACTGTAGTAGAAATAAAATATATTGAATAACAAAGTTATTTTAAAATTAAAATAAACAAGTAAAAAATATGAATTTATACAAAAACATGATACAAAATTATATACAAAAACATGAATATATGATGAATGTTAACATTAAAAATGAATATATATATATATAATAAAATAAAGCAAAGTGAAACATTGGAAATAAACTGGAGTAAAGAAGAAGAATGCAAAGATATTCAAATGAGATTACTTGAATTTTGATAAAGCGTCAATAAGATTCTATTTCATAATTTTCATACTTTTAGCATCTCCATTTGATATGGATTCCTGTTACACGCAACACGCAAAATATATCTGCAGTAAATTTAATTTTGGGTTTTTTTTTAGAGTTTAGTTTATTACCTGCTTAAATTCGAAGAAACTATAAACACTTTTAAGTTGAACTCTGAGCAGCACGAACTTATCGTCTTTCTCGGACCTCACGAAAACCGGGCACTGGAATTTTAACACGTTCACTGCCACGGTTTACGGCCTTTGATTCGGATCATCCATCTTATTAAATTCTCCTTCTTTTCTATGTCTTAACATTATTAGAGAATGCGTCATCTAATTAGATAGTGGGTGTGAACTAATTAGATAGTAGATATGAATCGCAAAATAATATGTAGCAGTCAACATGCTAATGTTTTGGGGTTAATCGGTGGCAGCAGCTCACATTTCAAGCTCCTTCCAGAGCATAAAAGCAATGAGCGCTCTGTTGAAGATCCTCCAACTACTTAGAGTTGAGTTAGGTTTGTATTTTCAAACGGAATGTTTAGTACGCAGTGAAAAGGTTTTGGATTTTATTGTGAATCTTTACTTCTTCAAGATACCTGTGTACCTCTAACCAACAACGCAATAGCATAAACCCGAAAGGTAAGTTCCCTGCCACATTTGAACCCCAAAGGATAGTTCGAATTCTTTGAAAGACAAAGAGAAGACTCCGCATTGAAAAGTGTTTTCCTCGATAACTTAAAGACTTTCTGCCAACAATGCAAATAGAGTAACAATTGCTTTATTAAAAGTGGATTTTAAAAAGTTATTTCCTTGTGTGTGCTTTAACAGCTATACATGTCCTTTGTCCTGCTCACGCTGGATATGTTTCAAGAATTTAAGAGTTCCCCAAAGTGTGCTTCAATTTTCCGTTTCGACTGGCATTAAGGACCAAGTATAGTGAAGTTTCAAGAATTGCACAAAGAAAGGAAAATTATGCATCTACTAGGAGTATAAGGGGAAATGATAATGCATTTAGCATATTGTATTTAAATTCATTTGTTTCCCTATAATTATTGTAAATAATCCAATTTTTACTTTAAAAGTCGTTTGAAGTTTGTTGTTTTATCAATTTGAGCTGATTTTCATTTGATATTTATTGATATAAATACCTGAATTTAAAAATTAAAAATTCTGTGTGCAAAACCATATTGAAATGACGTAAAAAAAGACGTATTTTGATTTTGAAAGTTAAAGTGCCTTTGAAACTTAAATTAATTATTGCTGAAATTTTGATAAATTTAAATCTACTTTACATATTTTTTTATTTGGGAATTGAAATCTCAGTGCAATTTCAAAGAATAAATTTAATTTTTAGTAGTATTAAAAAGGTATACTTATCTAAAAAATTCATTAAATTATCGGTAAATCAAATTAAATTAAATTAGTATTTACTTTGTCTTTTTTCCCAAAGTTCCATAAAGTTAATTTGCGTCTAATTTCTAATAGAGCGAAAAGATTTTTTTTCTTCGAGAAATTACGTACAATAAAAAAAAATCCTCGCAAATTAAATTATTCTATTGTTTTTCTATTAGAGTTACAGTATTAAAAAATTTATGAATTCAGCAAGTAATTTTATTTATTACATTTCATTTGACATCATTAGTATCATGAATTTGAGCACATGTTTGAAATATTTTAATGGTGCATATCTAGAACTTGCTTTAGATAATTCATAGAAAAAAATGAGCTTATACTTAATATTCTAGTTCTTTTGCCATTAAAATTTGGTAGTTTTTACACTAATAAATATATTACTCCAATTGCAATAAATGTAAATGATTTCATATAGAAATCTCCTAATGATGTGGAAGATATTGATCGATACTTTCACGGAAAATTAAATATAGACTGGCAGTTAGATTTATCGATAATTTAAAGGGATTGACTAATAATTCACCCAATGATCTTAAACAATTTCTTCACGTAAATCTACTTAACAATCCAACAAAAAGTTTGATAACTTCTTCCTTCTGTATATATAGTTAACAATCAGGCAAAATAAAAATTCAAAAAAGGAGACATTGCAATCTTACTATAGATCAAAGCTTGAATTTAAATTCACATAAATTTAATTATTAACACTTAGAACTGTCTAATCAAAAAGCTTTAAATCAGGATCTACAACCAGATTAAACTTAAATCATCCTTATTTGCATTTTCAAAATCCGCTACCACATTCTTTATGTTGGCTTTAAGGAATTCAGGAGGCTTTGACATTTCTAAAAGTGTGACACTGTATCTTCAAAATTATACTTTTACTTATAAAATAATAAGCCGAGTAAACTTGGTAAATTAGCATCATACTATAGACTCAATGAGATATCCTTCAAAATGAGAAAACATTGAGTAAAACTATAATGAGAATATCCTTTAAATATTTCTCAAAAAGTGAATTCCTTCTGTGCCCGAGGGACATGACTTAATTCCTTATTTTGTCATCAAGAATAAATGTGGGTTAAAGAAAGAATTAAAAGAATTAATGAAAAACATGACTATTTTTATAAAGGACAAACATGATATAGGAAAACTCAGGGTGGACACTCCAAGAATGGTACTAAATTTTAACTTACAAGTTTTCTAAGGAAATATCTTATTTCTTCGTCCTACTGAAAAATACCTCATTTATGGGCAACAAAACGATTTCCCATAGTGAGAACAATAATAGCAGTATTGCTCTCTGGATCCATTCCTGATCATGGACTGTACCTCTATAGGAAAGAGCGATTCATGTGTTATTCGTAATAAAACCAATCATGCATCGGCTACAGTCCGTGATTGTTATTATTACAATGCTATTTTTACAATATTATTAATTATTATTTTTACATTGTTAATAATTATAATTTTACAGTGTTATTGATTATAATTTTTACAGTATTATTGATTATTATTTTTACAGCGTCATTGATTGTTTTTATTACATTGTTATTTTTCACTGTGGCTCGCTCATACAGTTTCCTCAGATGAAGTCAGTACAAAGTACTTATACTTTAGTTTTATCGCACTTCTACCAAAGAGCAATAAATAAAGACTGAGGTTGAAACATTATTACAAAATGGTTTACTAAAAAAGGCAGCAGATCTCAAAAAAGTAAATGTGTATCTAATATCCAAAAACTAAGTAATTAAAAGCAAAAATTTATGGCAGTGCTCAAGCAACATCATAAAAATGTCATTTCTAATTTAAAATTTAAAAAAATGTTAAATTATAATTAAAAACTACATTTTGCAACAACTTTCGGTGTAGACTGAACTGAGTTAACTTAACAGCAGACAGCAATTTTTTAATTAATTTTATCTCAGCATCTAGATGGCATAAAATGAAAAGAAAAACGGTTGCAGAAAGAATTTTTCAAATTAAAAGAATTTTGGAAAAGAAATAAAACTTACATTGTCTAAAAATTCCGTTTTCAATGTAGGCAGTCACATTAACGAATAAAATTTAAATCTTAATTCAGCAACTAAATTTCCTCCAGCATACTCGCTGTTTTATATCTTGAATTACTATTCTCCTACAGGTCAAAATAACTTACATAAACTTGTTAATGAAACTCTTGATTTGATTTTATAATAAACAATAGATTTTAATAACAAAAACAATCCCGCATATAAGGCTCATTTTATTGAGAAAAAATTTAATCTAAGTGATTTTGTTGTTTATGAAGATTTTAATCATCCTAATACTTGAAAATTCGTCCTTGTCCATATGAAATCATTAAACAATCTGTAGCAACTTATAAAATTAATAAACCAAATTCTTTTGCAAAAAATTCCGTACAAATTTATATAGCTCTAAATTAAAATTTTTCAATTTTTCAGAAGGACTGAAATTAAATCATAAGTAACTGGTCAACTTCAGAAAAAAAGAATTTACTCCTGTTATGATTTTTTCCTTATCGTGAAAGTCGGCTCTTTCAGAATTATTTCTCCATAGAGGTTTAATATTTGCGTAGTTTTCTTCTTTAGTGTTCGTTGTCCAAAGAAAAACTTATGATGATGAAACTTATAAAACATGTTATTGACCCGATGTGTTACACTATTACATTTTGTTTTGTACATTGTCTTTCCCTGGGAGAATGTCTGAAGCTTACGTCCTCTTTAGTCCAGACCTGTTGACATTTCTAGTTGTATGAACAACTATCTTCTAGAGTAAACAATATAATTTGTCACTGGTGTCCAGGAGTGGCGACATTAAGGGGGCAAGGGGGCAATTTCCCCCTATCTGCAGCCTCTTGTAACAACCTCACCCCCTCTATCCCTTCTGCCAAAAACTAAGAATTTCTTCGGCAAAAATCTTACTGTCTCGGTAGGTAAGAGGGAAGTATTAGAGATACTGATCGTTTAAATCTTGACTTGAAACTATTACATGATGAATAGTCGAAATCGTAGAATTTATTTCCAAATTTGACGATCTGGTGAACAACAAATGTCTGACATTTAATTTTGTTGTCATCCATTTAGCTTTTAGTTTGAGCTACATTTGACAAAATAATCAACATTGTGACAAAGTACTGTTCAACAATGGATTGTAAAACCCTCGACGCTTTTGCGCATGCGTTAGGATGAGTTTAATTCGCCAAAATAGGAGGGAAAAGAAAGATGAAGAAAGGAGATGTTTACATTTAACAACAACTTCTTGGTCACTATATTTAATGATATTATATAAATTTTACACGTTCCACTCCTGAAAGCTTTTTTACCACTTGTACCAGCCCCAAATCAATACGCAATTTTGAGTTAAAACAAAATGCGGTCAGAAAACGCACAGCACTCACGTACACACGGGAAAAAAATTAAAATGCCAAATAGTTAATACAGGAAATCAAAGGTCAAAGGGAATATTGAAAAGGCGGTCATCATTCAGCGTCTCACCCCTTCATAAGATGGAATCGTCGAATCGTGGTCGTCTCAGAATCCATTGACGACCAGTAAGTCAATCATATTAGACTCTTTAACCCGCCCATAGTCACAGGGAATAAACCATAAAACTGAATAACCGAACCGCCGCAGCAACAACACTAGCTAGAATTATGGTTGAGTTCTAAGAGCCATTGCCGGCCACGGTACAACCCTTCCCGTAGGATGTAAGTCCCGTCATTGATGAGAGGAGCCTACCTCAACCTATTAGAGTACACTCTAGGTCGGTGAGATCCAACCACCATGCCGTAAGCATCTCATCCTCGTTTCGTAACGGAGTTATTGTAACCAAGTCAATCGGATGTCACGTTTTTCCGAATAATTTTTTGTCGGCAAAAACATCGATACGACGGATGAAAATATGTATAGATTATAACATTTATCAACTGTTTCGAAAATTAATTGGTGTAACTGTTAGGGAAATTAGAAGACATTTTATTTTCGACAGGGGGGGAGATATATAGCGTCAGGATGATATAAGCGCCCCGTTTTAAAGTAAAATTAGGGCTATTTTGGGACGGCAGTAATTTTGAGCCACAGTCCGATGATAAAGAGGATGCCTGAGTTGCCAGCTCCTTCTGCTAATTTCCACACCACAATAGTGGGAGGACGTTTGATCCTGACATTTTTAATGAGCACCAGGTTCACTGACACGACGGTTCTATGGTAGAATCGGGTATCGAACTTGAAACCCTCCGTTTCCAAAGCCGAGACCTCACCACCAGGCTACCGCGGTCGGTAACGTATTGTCATCCTGTCGGAAAATTTATTCCACCGCTTCTGCTGGTATCAAGATCGAAATATGTCACTGCTGACCAGCATTTGTATGATTCCCTAGACTCCCTGTGGTGGGACAGTAGGGGAGTTGACTCACTATTGTCTCCACTGTAAAAATATTTAATACACAACATAATTTAAATTAATCAAATACAACATAATTTAAAAAATTTAAGTCACATGCAACGGTTTTTCATTAGTTCGCATATAATATGTTTTTTATGCATCTATAACTTTATCTATCTGCAAAATGTAAAGACATTTTTACGAAAGGAATAGAAGTTTCGGCGTGCCATATATATATATATATATATATATATATATAAAAATAGCAATCGTAAAAAGTGTATTATATATATATATATATATAGAGAGAGAGAGAGAGAGAGAGAGAAAGAGAGAGAGAGAGAAGGAATGAACTCATTGACAATTAAATTTTTTTGAATATGTATTGATTCAATAGATATTTAATTGTACTAATTTTTTACTTTTTTGTATTGTATTTAAAAAAATCACGTATTTGTCTTTGGGATTAAATTTGAAATTTTCTTTTCTTTCTTTTTGAAATGTTTGCTTATTCAGTAGCTCATATCATGACCATTTACAAAATTAATGTCGAAATTTTCAAAAAAATATTTTTTTATAAATAATAAGCCTTACCAGCAAATAACTTTGATCCTGGAAAACTTTGTTGTCACTTAAATCTTGCCAAAGAAGGGGAGGGAATGGTAATAAACTGGGTTTGTCTAAGTTTATAGGACTAATTACTTTACTCACTGCTTAAATTCGGAGCTACGTGCACTTTTATTACTTACCATAAATTAATTATTAAAAGAATTCATTAAGAAAGCCACCCAAACTAATAAAATTTTATTCCAGCCCAGATTGTTTTTAGCTATTAAGTAATTGGTACAATCTGGATTAGAAAATAATATTGTGTTTTTAGAGTTAAAAAAACTTCTTTTGTTAATTAACTTTGATAAGTCAATGTTTTTGTTCACTTTTGATAAAAATTATATTGAATTAATATAATTATTTAAAAGTGTAATAATTATTAACTGCTTTTCAAGCATATAAGTATTAAACTCACGAATATAAAACATGAGAAAGTATGGTAGACAACGTCAGTGGATTTATAGACAGCAGTGTGATGAGTATTTTATCTTCAATGTCTTATTTTTTTTATTTTTTTTAAATTATGGTTTATTTTCAATTTTTTGATTTAAAGCCTGCATTGGCTTTATCATAGCTTTTATTGCCATTCTGCTTTCCTTTGTGTTTTTTAATCATATTGCAGAAGGATGTGAAGCTTTTTTGTAATAAACGCTTCAGGATCCCAAATATAACCCTTTTCGATTTCTGTACTTCGCTAAGGGGTGGTTAGTAGAAAGATGAGAATATTGCGCCTCCTAATTCCTCGCATTATCTGAGTTCACCCTATTCTTAAATGAAAGCCTCTTCTCCTTTCATCTTTCCTATTACCTTTATTTTTATGAAATAAACGCTTTTTTCGCAATGCACAAAAACACAAAAGGCCTCTGAATCCAAGGATGAACAGTATTTGTTTTGATTCAGTTGGGAACAACGCAATGGATGTTCTTCGTTCCAGTTTTCCCAAATGAATATGTAACAAGAATATCATCGCTATTTTTTATATTTATCAGTTTTATTCCAAAAATAATTTTTTCCTTATCTAAAATCTTGTAGATGTATATATAATGTAGAAATATTTTTTCAAATATTTTAACCCTCTTAACCCAGACGTATGTGGACCGGAGGGGAATGAAACAAGTTCACCAATATCAAATAAAGTTTTTACAGGCATGAACCATAGCAGGGGGGTGGGGGTTTACTAACAGTATATTAATTTTTATAATTTCTAAACCATCCACCAAAATGAAAAATTTCAAAACATTAACCGATTAAAAATTCCGTGAACTGACTAAAAGTACAGATCCTCTACTCTGAAATGAGAAGAAATATCATAATAGAAAATAAAATAAAACTCATAGTTTAGATATTGAGAAAACGTCTCGCATATTTGACAACAAGTGATTCTATTACAAATCTCGAAATTTCTTTAAAAAATTTAAAATAATTTAAAATATTAAATATATTTTATATAAATATTTAAAAGGCTTATATCCCTAATTTAAATAAAATGGAATTGAAATTACTCAAAGTCTAGCCAAAAATAAAATGTTCCATTAAATTAAAATGTGTAATCTGAAAATGTTCTCACAACCTTATTACCGAGTTTAGGTATTTATTTAAAATATGGTATTATTTAAAATGAATTAGAAATTTATCAACCTCTTCCCTTACCAATTATTTTTCAAAAAAAAAATAGAAACAAAATCATTACATTCTTTATTCTTTTTTAATATAAAGAACTGAAGAAAAAACAAAATATATGGATTTTAAGTAGAATTTTTAACTGTTAATTTAATTTAATTTTTAATTTATTAGAATTTAATCTAATTTAAGTAGAATTTTTAATTCATCAAACTACTCTCCCGCATTAACTCGGGCTAATGAAATTGATAGTTAGCAATTTTTTACTCTTTTTCGGCATAGCTATCCTCACTTATCTAACTTTCTAATAGTCGCCATACGCACAATGCAGCTAATCACATACACTGTTCTACCATCTAATGGCAAAGTTTTCCAACAAAAAATTTTTAAATGCCAGTCAAAGCTGAATGTTCTTTTTCGTTTTAAGCCTTGAAATGAGTAAAAATGTAATAAAAGAAAACCTACTCGCAATTTCTTCTACGACCGAGTTTTCTCGGAATAGTAATCAATTGCAGCATATGTGAGCCCGAGATAACTCGCGACAATCAGGAAAGCGATTAAATTTCTGAATTCCTTCACAATGACGAAAGTATTGCTTGAATGATGGAGGAGTTTTAATTTATACGAAAAGGGGGAATCGATGCAAGTCAAAGATGTATTCTTTTCACTGCAACTTTTCATCTTAGCACGGCATAGAAATGATTCTATGTCCATAACCTATTTGGTGTGCCGACGTAAGGGACTAATCATGCGATAAAATCAAATGTTATCCATTAAAAGTTTAAATAAAAGAAATACGAGGACGAAGAAATTTATTTACTGAATTGACTCAATTACAATCAAATTAAATTTAATAAAAAATTAATAATCTAAATCATCTATAAAAAGGATGAAATATTAAGACAACAATGAGAATTTATTAATATTGAAACATTTTTAAAACTCGACTCCTTATATAATAAATTCTAAGATAAACTGCATGGATAACTATTAAAACATTAATAATAAAATAGTTTAAAAGTTATTTAAAACAATTATTGAATTATAACATTATATCTATTACTACTTTTGTTGTTTTCCCAGATTTTTGCCATTACAGCATTTTTTTAACTAATATATCCATCTACTGACATAATTTTCTTTAGATAGTTATTTTTGAATGCCAGTGCTTTCAAATGCATAAAGTCTGTTATCAGCTTAGTTGTTTTATTAACATTCCGTTATAAAGCAACAATAGTTATGTTGGGATGGATCTCGCAATTTTTAACCGTGGTCAGATGACAAGGAAGACACCTGAGCTGCCATCCCCCCCTCTCCTCACTACATCACACCAACGTTAGGACAAATTTCGTGCCACATCCTTTGCTTTAGATTAATAGTAATGAATCTCAGATTTTAAATCAAGTTAGGTCAAATGGAAATGATCCATGTCAAGTTGGAAAAAAGATAAAAATATATTAAAAACTTTGTTTTTAGTTTATCGATATTTTCGGATTCGCTATTGGAATTGGTTTCACAAACATCTCAGAAGTTTTCTCAGTTTATTATAATCTGTTTTTCATCTTATGAATATGGAGACAGGTCAAAAGGCTGAGGCTGCGAGATACAAACAAATTTGAGGGAATAATCACCCTTTTTATTTCCTTGGTTACCAGCATGTGCCCTAATCCTAGACAATTTACCCCAATTTTTAATTGTATAGGTTACAGTAAAAATAATTAATCTGGTGATTATTCATAATCACCACTAAATTTATTTGCGATTTTTAATAATTGCCTGAAATTATACATAAACATCACTAGTGATTATGAATAATCATCAGTGATTAAACATAAATACTACTGGGGATTATGCATCATCTCCAATAATTATACATAAATATCACTTATGATTATAAATAATCCCCACTGATTAAACATAAACACTACTGGTGATTATTAATCATCTCCAGAAATTATACATAAACACCTCTGGTGATTATGAATAATCTTCGATGATTATACATAAACACCACTAGTGATTATGAGAAATCACGAGCAATTGTACACAAACATAAATTTATTACATTTACCGTAAAATTTATATTTGGAACACAATTGTTAACGAGTTCGTATATGGGCAGAGAATTCTTTATTGCTTCAAAAGAAAACTGATTATCATTATAAATGCTAATTCATTACCCTTTTGATATTTAAATATATATTTATACCCCTGTCTAACAACGGGGAAATATTTATTGTATCCATTTCAAAATATGCCAGGATAAACAACATAAGTATTTAATTAAATAGTTGATATAAGTGATAAATATATTCAAATCACGCATTAGTTGTATATTATAAGAATGTAATGAATTACTTACAGAAACTTTTTCCTAGAGCTATTCATATATCAAGATCGGTTTCAAATACATTTCCTCAAAGAATCTGATAACCAAAATCCAACTCTGTTTCTCGTTTAATGAATTCAGCTTCCTAAATCGCTGTCCATTTTCTCCTCTGGAATTGATCCTCTGCTGAAATGGGAAGAAAGAAGCCTCGCGCTACTTTCTCGAGGAGTGACTGAGAACGATTAAGAAAATTACAAGAGGAATCCGATTATACTTAAGCCCTGAGTTGGTTGATTTTTTGAGCCTCGAGGTGAAAATCTTTTGAAGAATAGAATTCGCTTCCTTTCTCTGGCATAAAGAAATGCCGTCATTAACATAATAGCTTTTGTACAGCCTCTTTAACATTGGAAGACAGTTTAATATACTAATCGGCATTTTGAAAGATGCTTTTGATTAACCCCAAAAATAATGCATTCAGATTTACATCCAATTTTACTCAAAGTGAGCATTTTTGAGCGTGTATTTTGATTTCTGCTTACAAAATCCAATTTGTAGGCAATAATGGCAGGATTTTAAAATTCGACAGGGAGACCAAAAGGTTTCCAGATGTGAAATCAAATTTTCAGACCAGATTTTAAATCAAATTTCGTCTCTATATTAGTATACCTGGTATAATTTAAGACCATTAGGATAAAATATTCTATTGCTCTCCAAGCTTTGAAGTTTAGAGAGAAGGAGTGGCGGCTCAGGTGTCATCCACGTCATCTGACATGATCCAATTATAACCATGTGATTATTAGTATTTCACGTGAAATATAATCCTATAATTGATCACAGTTGAACTGGTCCATGGAAATTTAACCATCAGCCTGTGCCAAAGTGATTACTAGTAGTTCACGTGAAATATAATCCTATAATTGATTGCAGCTGAACTGATACATGCCGATCTAACCATCAGGCTGTGCCACAGAAATTACTAGTAATTCACGTGAAATATAATCCTATAATTGATTGCAGCTGAACTGATACATGCCGATCTAACTATCAGGCTATGCCACAGAGATTACTAGTAATTCACGTGAAATATAATCCTATAATTGATCGCAGCTGAACTGGTCTATGCCAATCTAACTATCAGGCTGTGCCACAGAGATTACTAGTAATTCACGTTAAATATAATCCTATAATTGATTGCAGCTGAACTGATCCATGCCGATCTAATCATCAACCTGTGCCACAGTGATTACTAGTAATTCATCTTTTTCTTCATTCTAATTCATCTAGATCTTTTTTTTTAATTTCGATGTTTCTCAAACTTGAATGCCTACAAAAATTAATAGAATAGACAAAGGTAATTAAGAATATATTTAAAAGAGATTTAAGCCTAAATTAAGCGAAGAAAAGAAATGATATATTTATATTTTAAATGTTATATGTTAGATAAGGAAAATTTGATGTAAAGAAGTGAAATAAGGATTTAAAGCATGAAGTAATAACAACTAGTTCTCGTTATCTCCATTTTGGACAACAAATAAATAATAGCAACTGTTAATGTTCAAGTTCAATTCATGCTGATTTTTTATACTACTGCTGTACAATTGCATATTTAATTAATGTCTGTAATGCTCAGAACTACTGAAATTCTAACAGGTTTTTTTCAATTCCTACTCTTAGTTTACACCGTCCCTATATATATCTTGTTCAAACTTTCAATCGTTAATAAAAAAAAACTATTATTCGTCCACCCGAGCTCAAATACATTTTTTAAATTTGTAGTGGATGAACTTAATATTAATATAGTTCTTTTTTTTTTCAAATATTAAATCATTAATTAAATTTAATTACTTTTTAATACTTTAAATACAGTTTTAGCGGTTTGTAATGAAAATTGAAATTAACTGGTAGTAGGTAAATCGGTAAAATTCAAGGATTTCAGTATTTTTCACATGAAGTTGAAGAATGCGAGTTCAATTATTTGCGCAAGTTAATAATCTTTTGATAAATTATTTCTATTAATTGTAATTATTTAATAAAAAGCTACTGAAGTAAAATTTTTCTTTGTTGACGTAATTAGTAATTGATTTTAAAAAAATCATATTACATGTTTTAAACCATTAACACTCAGGAAAGATTATGAGTTTAGTTGAGTTTAGCTGTATTAACGTCCCTTTGTATTGCAAAATTAGGGCTATTTTGGGACAGACCTCGTAGTCTTGGGCCGTGGTCAGTTAACGAGGGTGACACCTGAGTAAGCATCCTCTCTCCACACCAGAGGGGGGGACGTTTGGCCTTGACGGATTTAACACAAATCAGACCCCTTTACACGACTGTTATTCGGTGGAATCAGGTCTCGAATCTGAAACCCTAAGGCTCAAGAATCGAAACCTGGCAACCGCCGCCAGTCCCTCATCATCGGAAAGATGATGAGGGACCGAGGATTTTTTTATTGTACAGATGATTTTTCTTATGCTCATAATGTTAGAAAAATTGGTAGGAATATGACTGCATGTGGAGCACTAAAGCTTTGTTTAAAAATCAGAACAAATACAAAATGAAACTTCATACAAAACAAATGAAGAAAAGATATCAAAAAAATTGCAAAGGCATTTGATGGTTGAAGTAAAAAAAGAAATCTACATCTTGGACAGAAAGACATTACCCTTGACCATGAGATATAAATCGAAAGAAAATGATACTTTTTTCAATTTCTGAACCATACGCAAAAGATTATCTGAACCTGGACTGAAAGGAACAATTCTCCTAAAAATTATTTTTGGATGAAAAATAACAGAAGAAAAGGATACTGCAGAGAGGAAAAAATGCATTAAATGGGTAGAAGGACAATGGAAACAAGTCATATGGATCGATGAAACTAAGATATCCATATACGGAGTGAGGAAACTAGGATATCAATACTTAGAGTGATGGAAGGAAACGTTAGGTATCCAGTAGGTGAAGATGATTACACAGTCAACGTTAAAACGACAGCAAAGTATCCTATAAGTGTTATGATCTATCCCATATGTCAACAAGTCATGCTACGTCACAAATGGCACACTAAACGCTAGAAACTACTTAAAACCAAAACTTATCCCCTCCATCAAGGATCTATTTCCTGATAACGTGCCCTTTCTTTATCAACAGGATTCAATACTTTGTCACATAACATTAATTTGACAAGTTGGATCACAGAGAAAGATATAGAATTATTAGGATTGCTATCCTGATAATATTTAATTGTATGTTGACAATATTTAATAAAAAGGGAAGAGCAACATGTATTTGTTGGATCAACAAAATGTCGCTGTGCTTTTAAGTTGAAAAATAAGGAATATCCAATCGAATAAAGATACAATTCTGCAATGATAATTTTCACTATTTTTCATCATATATGGCATTTCAACCTAATCACTTACTTTATCTACTGTATTTTGTGTGTGTGTTGAATTAAGCTTTAAAGTTCCATTATATAGATATATTATTCGTATTTTACGTGAAGTGTAAATTTTTTTTAACATTCAAAAGTGAAAAATATTTAAATTTCAAAATTTCAATTTTGTCCATCACTATATATTTTACCTTCAAATTAGCAAAAAATTAAATAACTTAATATCTACAAGCTTTAACATCGGTGTTAAATCATATCTCAACCAAAAAATTAATTAAGTTAATTGATCGATTACAATTAATTAAACGCAGATGATTATTTAACTCATAAAAATGTTTGATTTTACAAAAACTCATTTATTTATGTATACAGATGTATTCTTAACAAAATAAATATGCTTTTCTTAAAGGAAGAACATAATGTACTGACAGATATTATTTCATTCTATTTTTTTTCCATTGTAATTAATTTAAACAAAAATGCACTTTTGTTCAATTTAAATTACAATACAACCATTTACAATATTTTTAAAATACTTTTTTTCTTTGTTTCATTAAATATGTGAATACGGAAATCTTTTTTTTCTTTGTTTCATTACATGTGAGAATTCTGAAATCATTTCTTTTTCTTTATTTCATTAACTATGTGAATATCGAAATTCTTTTTCCTTGTTACATTCAATATATGAATACCGAAATCTTTTTTTGCTTTGTTTCTTAAATATTTGAATACCGAAATCTCTCTTCTTCTTTTTTTCATTAAATATGTGAATTCCGAATTTTTTTCTTTATTTCATTAAATATGTGAATATCGAAATTCTTTTTCCTTGTTACATTCAATATGTGAATACCGAAATCATTTTTTTTCTTTGTTTCATTAAATATGTGAATACTGAAATATTTTTCTTTTGTTCCATTAAATATGAGAATACTCAAATCTTTCTTTTTCTTTTGTATGTCATTACGTGTGAATACCGAAATCGCTCTAAATTGAACATGATGATATTACATTCCTTACATCAGATCAGACACTAATGGAATTTCCAGATCGCCCCTTTCCAAGGTGGTTGGAATTTAATCGGCATGTAATCACTTAAGTTTTCTTTTCAAATTTCTTTTGCTCTGCTTTTCATTTTATTCATAAAAGAATCGAATTTAACAGCCTTTACGCGCCAATTGTGCTTATAATTTCAACCGCATTTCCACTCATTAGTTCTTTAAATTTCTTATTCTTTACATTACTAGGAAGGATTCGGATTCTCCCAGTAGAAAAGGATTCAAAGTATTTCAAATTAGGCAGAGCCTTAATTAACGAACTATGAAAATCAATTAATATTTTTAATCCACTTTCATTATTGTTGGAAACCTTTTTGTTAATTTAGGTACATTAGTTCTTTCGGGAATGGCGAGGCTAAATTAATTTCTTATTCCTAATATATTCTCTTCTCAATGCTTTATTTTCTGTTGCTCCTTTTTGTTTCTGAATATGTAATTTGAGTGCTGACTCTAGCAATTAAATCATAAAAAGCATAGATAGGGCATCCATAAAATAAATTTCGTTGCATGACAGGTCTCTGAAAAGAAATCAAAATGCTATAAGAACCTCTCGGTATGAGCTTCTAAACTATGCAAATCCAAGCAGTCGACGTCAAATGATTGTAATTAGGGTCAGTTAGTGTAATTGGGAATGAATTTTGCTGACATTTTTATTCTTTTAAATTTAAAGTGATAGTAGGAAATAAGGAAAATGTCTATATTTTATGAGTGCATAATCATGTTCTACAGGGCTCATTAAACAATTTATTTTTATCACAAATAATTCATTAATTAACAAACCTCGCTTAATGGAAAGATTCTAATTATCTGATGTGGTTCCATTTATCCCTAGAGACTAATTAATGTAATTAAGGATATACGTTTTTCCGTCTTCGGATCATAGTCACGAATTGTTTTGTAGATAATATATTTGAACAGACTAAAAACTGCTGTACCTTGCTTTAGAATTCATTTTAAAGAATCTTCCCAATTACACCAAAATACTGTTAAACAAAAGTATCGCGTATAAGCCAGCATTACTATTTAACTTTTTCAATTTGGGTAATTTAGAAACTTTCTATGTCCGTTTCTGTCGGGAAAATAATCAATTTCTATTAAACCATATGTCAATGAATCATTTTGCATTGAAAAAGGAAATAGTAAACATTATCAAAAACTATAACCCGCTAGAACTAGATTGCTCATACTATTATTCAACTCATTTTCTTAAGTATTTACATTACTTAAAAAAGCCTTTAATTATCTGAAAAATCTACACTAACAATAGGATCAGAAAATATAGCTTATATCTAATTTCAGTAAATCTCAGACTGCAATTAACCATTAAAATTAATTTTAATTAAACCAAATAAGCGTTCTTTAAACCTTCCATACTAAACTCACTTCCGTCAACTACATCAATCCTATTGAAGTACGAAAATATATTTTCCTTCAAGGGCCGACAACGTTATCTAACAAAATATATATTACTGAAAAATTAGGTATGGGAAAATCAAAGTATATTGCTTATTCCTTCCAGAAATTTCACTTTCTTGTTAAAGATCATCAAAATCACTATCTTCATAATCCTGTATCCTCACATTTTCTTCTTCCTCGTTACCTTATTTTCTTTCACTCTGGGTGAAAAATACTTCAGATTATTATGAAACCCCAAACTTCATTCGTAAAAAATAATTATGTATTTATCACATGATAAAACTTTTTAAAAGATTAGACCTTAAAAATTAAAACTTTTAAAGATCTGGAGACTAGCCCATTCCTATATTTAATGTCAGTATAGTAAAATATCATATCGTATTATAAATAACTCCAAGTATAATTATAATTTTTATTACATTTAAAGTTTTTTTCCAACTACAACTGCGATTACGCATAAGATGAAATAATTACGCATAAGATGAAATAATAAACATTTTCTGAAAAGTGAGTCTAAAATTTCTTATAACAGTTACAAGTAATTTATGACTTATCAAATCGCATACAATTACAACTAAAGTAAACAAATTTTAGAAATTAAATGTACTTATATTAACGCCCCGTTTTTAAAGCAATAACACTAGGAAAAATCTGGTATGTTTAGTTATTTTAATATCCCGTTTTAAAAGCAGCACTAGGACCATTTAAAAACGGACCTCTTAATTTTGAGTAGAGGTTGGATGACACTTGAACTGGTACCCTTATCATATGGAGAACGCCAGGTATCCGTGACCACCAAGAGAACATCATTGAACCACACCATTACGGTGGGGAAGGATTGCTCGTTTGAGGATGAATTATTCTGGGTTCCAAAACTGACTGCATGTTCAATTTAAAACCATGACATGCCAAATCTATCGGTATTTCATTATAAAACAATATGTACGTTTGTTTCGGGGCGCCATGGACGAAAAAATCGTTTTTATAGATGTCAACGTCCATCCTTACTGTGCAAAAATCGTAAACTAATGCTTTCTATCGGAGGATATCCCCCATATGGACTATCCAAAATTCTCACCGGACTTGAATCCAGTAGAGCATGTGTGGGACATGCTTGGCCGACGAGTTGCAGCCTGTCAACCATCTCCTGCATGTCTATTGGAACTTTTGAGAGCATTGTTTGATGAGTGGTATTCTCCGAGATCATATCGATAATTAGATACTCAGCATGCCTAGGCATCGTCTGGAACACATACTATGTATTAACCATCATACCAACCATGAAATATTGGCTTTTGTAAATAAGTTTTTTTTGTTGTTGTTATTTACTCCAGGGGGCAAAAAATCGTAATTTTTATTAATATCAAACATTGCTCTTTACTTTTTGTTTACTAAATAGGTTTTACAAATAAGTCACATTTGTTTTGCTTCTGACTCTTTCTTTTCTGAACTTTCATTGCCCTTAATTTTTGCACTTGAGTGCTGTTAGAGTTTTATCTATTTAATCTCCCAATAATTCATCTTAAATTATGGCTGGAATGAATATAGCTTCTGTATGTTTGTTTTATGACTTGAATGCAACGAATTTAGGTTATAGCTTCACGAAATATTCCTGACGATGTTGATACGCGCAAGTCCAGACCTCCTCACAATGATGGGCTTAAGGGTTTAAGGATTCTATCAGAGGCCTTGAATGCGCTGTCTTATCGCTGTTCAAAATTACTAAGTCCATACCGAATTGACCTTGTATAACATCGAAAAGGAGAACACTTGCATAACAAATCACATATCAAATATGCCTTTAGAGCTATAGTTTTATTCATTTGACGTACGTAATTTATTCAATAAATTCATAAAACCGCACGAGAAGTAGTCTTGACATACCATAGACTACTTCTCGTATAGTCTATGGTATGTCAAGACTACTTCTTGACATACCTATGGTATGTCAAAACCATATACCTTGTTTGTGTTCTTAATAGGAATTTCAATAATAGTGAAACGACCGAGGTCAATTGGAAAGGAAGATTTTTTTCTATTGATGATTTTCTAGTGATTTGAATTGCCTTCTCTTTCTTTCGCTAACAATGGAAACTTATAAACAGATGAAATAAAGACGAAATATCAAAATTTTTGGGAAGATATAAAACTCTTTCACGAAATGTATGAAATGTTGAGGACGATATTGGAAAGAAGTGTATTGAAAAAGACAATTCTTCAAGTGGATGAAGCATTTCAGTGAAAGCCGAGAAAATGCAAAAGATGAAGTGAAGATAACGGTAGACCTCATATGCCGGACTATCGAATGTGTGTGGTTTTGCCAATTAGTGTGCCGGTGATTGCTGGTGAACAAAATTCCCCAAAAATCTTCTGTAGTCCTGATTCTTACCAATCATTTAAAGAAGATTGTTATAAAATTTCTGCGGTGATTGTCCGTAAGCTTTTGATTATAAATTCATCTATACGCTACATTTTCCTACCCTTTCGCCAAACCTAACTCCTGTAATTTATTTTTGAAATGCAAAATTGGGAGTTGTACTGACAATGTAGAGGTGAAAAATGCGAAACGCCAAGTAGTTTAAGAAAATACCTTCTAAGAATTTACGAGGATGGTTTGAATAATAGAAAAGATTATGGAACAAATAATTACTCCAAAACGGGATATTAATAACAAATTTTGAAGAAAAGATTTATGCAGCTTTAATTTTATAAAATAAAGCTTTTCTCAAATTTATGTGGTAGATTATATAGTATTGTAAAATTGTTGCTTTCTCTGTTACGGCAATAACAATACCTTATTTTATGAACCTAGAGTATTATTTAGCAGTTTGGGGAGAAAATAAAACCACTGTGCTCGATATTTATTAATACAGGATTCATTAATATTACGTACTGTGACAAATAATATGTAGCCAGTTGGGGAAAATTCATGAGAAATTCATTGAATAACATTTGCTACACTCACAAGAATTCGTTTTAATATATCTGTGATACCAACCGTTATGGCATTTTATCAACTCTTCAGATAGAAAACCTTAATTTAAAACTTAAATTTAAATATTTTATCATTTGGAGCGACGGGGATTTAGATAACTTTTAAAGGAAATTTTTCATGGTCTTTTACATCTATTTTTAATTGAATTTTATATATATATATATATATATATATATATATAATCCATTGGTAATTTTTACGACACCCCCATTATTGGATATTTTTGAATGACCAAGTTATATTTCGTTCAAAGAGAAGTCGAAATTTTATGAAAGAGAAACTAAGAGTATTTCTGTTTTGGAAATATACATTTATTTCCAAACAGTTACTTGTATTTTCACAGCTCTAATTTACAAGTAAACTCAAAAGAAATAGATGATAAATGTCGGAGTAGTTCGATTATTCTAGCAAGTTTAATAATGAGACATCGGTTATATTAGATCGACCGGCTTGATTCTACCGGGATTTTACCGAAGTAATCGCAACTAATGAAATGGATCAGTAAATGCTATTTTTATTCTATAGCCTAGAAAAGTACTAGAAAATGCGAATCTTCCTACGTGATTACATTTAATTCATAAAGAATGTTATATAATTAGATAAAAATATACTTGTATTTTTTTTATAATCCGACTGTTAACATCTAAAAACTTTCAAATTTAAATAACTTTGAAAAATATATTTCACATTTAACAAATTTGAATTATATTTTTATATGTTTATTGAAATCAGAGTGAGAGATTTTGTTTAGGGAAGTCTGAAATTTTTTCAAAAAGTAGAAAATAATGCATGACTTTGAAATAAATATTAAAATAAGGGTATTCATTTGCATCATATTCAATCGCTTAATAAAATCGCATGCAATAAAAGTTTTCTTATTCACTTAAGAAATAACCCTAAAAATATAACAAAATTTCAACATTTAGTTATATTAACGTCCCGTAATGCAACCTTATGGCTATTTTGGTACGGACTATATAACTTTAAACCTCGGTCAGATAACGAGAACGACGCCTGAGCTGGCACCTTCACTCCGTACCACGCCAGCTGAAGGAAGTTTGACCAGACGGTTTTAACAAGCAACTGGCCCCTTATAGGACGGTTCTTCCTGGCAATTAGGTTTCGAACCTGCAACCCTACGACTCACTTGCCGAGACTTTTCCCCGAGGCCACTGCTGCCCCATAACGTTTGAAATGAGAATTAAGTAAAATGTTAGATTTCAGTTGAAACTTTTAATTGCAAAATAAACAGACTTTTATTTATTCTATTTTTAATAATAATTTTCAATTCTGTATATATGCTATATTGATTGGTTGGTTGATTGGTTATCTGGATTTTTATGGCACAAGAGCCAGAATAGTCTATGCTGCTCCAATATGCTATATTATAAGTTCTTGCTAAATGTAAAATTAAAGCAAGGCTAAATTTTTGAAATTTAATCTTAAAAACAAAAATCAGGTTTAAAAACATTTTAAGCTTAATTATTTTGAACTAAACCTCAATGCAAAACTACCTTACATAGAATTATCTATCGTTATTTAGCACTTTTTTCTGAAAATTGCTCAAATTTTCTTTTATAAGTTAAAGGAATGATGATTCTTTTTGTATAGACATTTATAAATTCTGCAAAGTTTCTATTTTCTTTTTAAAGATTCAAATACTTGAAAAGACTGATTCATTTTAAAAATTAAAAATTAATTGAAATCCAAATTAGACTTAAAAAATTAAATATTCTATAACTTAATTCCACAATAACATTCAAAAACTGAAACGCAATCATATATGTTGTTGTTGTTTCTAACAGCAACTCTGCACTTGCCATGGGCAAGCTCGCTGAAGTAGTCAACTATTTTAAGCCGAGGGTGCGTCTCTTACTTTTTAAATTGCGCCATCTAGGTCCAAGAGTACGTATTAGATACTCACACATCACATTCGCTTGCACAGCCTCTTTTTACAGGGGGTACATTCACACGTTTCACAGATCGAACAGATGAAGAATCAAATGGGAACTCGAACTAAGGTCACAAAGAACACGAGAAAGACGTGCTACCTCTATGCCAGGACGCCGGCGCATTCCTATCTAGAGCTATTGATGAAAAGATATTTATTTTTTTATTTTATCAATATAATCAAGAATGAACATTCGATGCAGAGTCTATATTAAGACGAATTCATTCTTTAAAACATTTCGCCTCAAAACTTCTTTTGGAGAACTCGTAAAAAAGCATGAAATATTTATTTGAATTTAAATAATTGCTCATACAAATCAAATTTAAATTATCGTAAAGTCTATGTCATTCAATAGTATTTTAAATGCTTTTATAAAGCGATTATTTTATGCATTTAATAGATCCAGACAGGGAAAGATAATTAGAATATTAAATTTGAACTTCTACTGTTAAGCAATGTTAAAGTGACATTAATTCCTATTTTTATAACAATAGGTTATAAATTAACTAATGCAAGTCAACAAAGGAATATCGGAGCTCTTTGTAACAATCATGGTTGTTTGATTATTCAAACGTGTTTAGTTTTGAGTCGTTACCTTTAGAGTGATAGCTTAGGGGAATCATTTAATTTATAAATTCACTAACGTTAAACGATTACAATAGATTAAACTATTCAAGGATCAACATTTTTATGGTTATCGTCATTCCCTAAAGTAGAAGAATAGGGTTAATAACCTCAAGCTAATACGAAACATTTTATTGCATGTATAATTTGAAACTGTTTTAATCCAAACTATGTTGCATTTTCATTCGAATCACGCTAGAAATAGTTAAGCCGTGTGAGATCTAATCCATAATTTAAAATACAAGTTTCACCATCAAGTGGAATTTAAATTTAAAAAAAACAATAAGTTGTCAATAGAATTGTTTGTATAATATAAAGAAATAATCTCTTTTTTTTTCATATTCTTTTAACTAAAAACAAATGCTTGATGAGATTCCTTTTGCGGCAGTTGATTTATATTAAAATTTTAATATCACATAATTCAACAATTAAAACTGTATTTATTAGATAAACATCTGATTTTGGATTTTCAAGACAATTATTATCAGCAGATCTGATTTTGGATTTTCGAGACAGTTATTATAAACAGATCTGATTTTGGATTTTCAAGACAATTATTATAATCAGATATGATTTTGGATTTTCAAGACAATTATTATAATGAGATCTGGTTTTGGATTTTCAAGACAATTATTATAATTAGATCTGATTTTGGATTTTCAAGGCAATTATTGTAAGCATATCTGATTCTGAAATTGCAGAGACAGTTCTCTATGAAAGTGTTTTGTAACAACTTTAACCTAAGAAGAATGAATTTTAGAAATCGATTTTGTATCGTC
Organism: Argiope argentata; assembly: GCA_026289955.1. NCBI lineage: Eukaryota > Metazoa > Arthropoda > Arachnida > Araneae > Araneidae > Argiope > Argiope argentata. The sequence continues at coordinate 9,570,559 of JAOUZG010047196.1, forward strand.
TTTTATATAAGGAAATATCCATTGTGAAGGCTTCATAAACCAAATAAAATTCTTTCTTTTATAACCACCATGGGAGTCTCACGCGGAAAATTTTAAGCACAAAAACCAGCACTTCGTTATAACTTAAACACTTTATCTATATGAACAGAAAAAAGAGAAACTTATAACGGAAAAGAGAAAGTTATTGATCTATATTTGGCAATACATGTCTCTCGGTTTAAGCATGCCATAGAGTATTATATGACAAGCCATAAAAGAGATAATATTAACCCCTTCGCATACAATGACGAGTCTGATCCGCTTATCGAATTACAACATTTTTAATTTTAAATCTGAAATTAAGTGAAAATATTAAATAATTGAAAATGTAAAAACTGCTTTAAAACATTTCTTTATCTCGAATACCCTTATATTATTATATAAAAAATAATAAATGTCAAAACTAAGATGTGTCATCTAGTTAAAAAGTTAATTAAATTTGTATGTCAAAAGATTAGTGATTGTGTATCATTTCGAATGCTTATCACAATATTATTAAGGAATTCATAAGAGTCTATTATATTCCTGGATGACATTGAACAATTGGATAATAAACCTCTGGTCTCAAACCCAAGAGTCAAGCATATACTTGGCTAATTCACATATTACCCATGAAATTATTGAGAAAAGTTAAAATTTCCATTCGAATAATTGATGAAGTTGAATATATAGCATCTTTACTCAGGTATAGTATTAAGCATTATCGTTACAGAGCAACAAACAGTATTCTAATTTACTCTTACTTATGTTTTCGTAATTCTCAATTACATGTAAACTTGTGAGACTTAACAAACGAAAGTCAAAGTGGTTTGATTATTCTTACAAATTTAGGAATAAGTCTTTGTATTAGACCGAAGGACTCTATTCCGTAGGGAGCTAGCTGACGTGGGCCGATCACAGTTGCTGAAACGGATCAGGAATTATCATTTTTATTCTATGGAGGGAAGAGAACTAGGAAATGAGAAACGAATCTCGAGAGGATTCCCTCTAGTAGACATCAATTACGGAAGTATTTTTGTGGAAGGAGTGAGTCGCAATTATCTTGGTCGAAGCTAATTCGCATTTTCTTCCCGAACCCTAAAAATAGGTCGAGCATCTTTAAACATTATCCCCGCAGCGAGGCATATCCACTAATCGGATCGCTAATTGAATTTTGCAACATGTGGCAGAATCTTCATGGTAATCCTAAAAGCGCGATTACCGGAGTCATTCGGTAGTAATTTTCTCGACCACCGAAATGTGTAGGAGGGAAAAGCAAGCAAAAGATCAATAAATTGCCAGCTTGTAGCGGTTTCTTTAAAGTGCTGCTAGTTCTACATATTATGGACTGAGGTAACTGGAGAATAATGATGGAGCTCGAAGGTGCTGTTTAAATTTGTTACCGAATCTTTTTTAACTCTTACTTCTTCGAACAGCCTATTAGAAAATTAGTTACTTTCCTAAGTAAGTGATAATGATAGTCACTACGTAAACAAATTACCTGTGTTTATTAGGAAATCTTCTAATGAGATTACTTTCAATTCATGTAGAATGTTATGTGATTAGATCAATAAAGAATTTTTGAGGATAATGGATGGAATTTCTCAAGCATTTAATGTGTCTTTCTTTCTCTCTTTTTAATTATTTAGCAGATCGAATATTTAAGCGTGTATTTCTGAAATTCAATTACGATGTTTTAAATCATAAAATCTTCGATATTAAATTTTATATAAGGAAAATACAATGATTTAACTTTCTGTGAAATTCAGATATATCACGATGAATGGAATAGAGAAAATAAATATTAATATTTAATATCTTGATTTATCTGTTATTTAATATTTATTTACCTTATTCCGTTTGTTATGATGTAGCAGCATTTTATAGGTTAGTAATCTGAAAACCCATGCTAAGTCAGCATTTTTTTAGAAGATATTCAGATACGAACCACATGATGAATATTTTTCAATATTACCTACATATGAACTGGTAATTTTAATGATTGAAGGAAATGCATGAATGAAGTCCGTCCCGTAAAATGGATTTGGGACGTGAGTGAGCTAGAAGTCAGACTTCTGCCCTCGGCAGCTCAGGAGTTCATACTATCAGAAGCTACTGCATTCCTTCTTTCGTTGTAAAGAGGAACACGAGAACAACAACATTACAGATTGTTTCGAATAACAGGTTAAACTAAGTGGATTCATATATATATATATTTTCATATATATTTTTCATTCATATATATTTTTTTTTTCCCACAGATCGTAATTTAGATCTGGAACAGCGAACGATCATTTCTGAGCCAGTACTCCCAATTGTAATACTCTCGTCATAGAGAATTTTGTGATCGAGACAGATTTAATATGCACCAACCTCCACACAAACAAACACACACACACACACACACATGAAGAGTCTTCGGCTGGCGGAATCTACCTCGCAGCCTAAGAGATGTGAATCCAACACCCTACCAACCAGGCTATTCCGGCCATCTGCTATGTTACAGTATTCATTTTACAGTTTACATAGCATTGCTTATATCTTTGAACTTAAGCTCAGTTTTACCTCGTGAAATCGGGTCGGAGAGGGCGCTATATGATATTGACAGCATGATAGCAGATATAAAAAGGTTCTAATAGTTAGTTATAAAAAAGATTTTTATTTTTATATAAAATCGCGTTTCTTTTTCGGGGAAGACATCTATATAGATAGATTTAAGAAGTAAAAATAATAAATCTAAATATGCAAGTAAAAAGTGAAGTAAAAAGCACAACTGGAACCCGCAACACACACGTCATTCATGTTGTTCTGAGCACTATAATGTACGGCCCACACTTCGATGTGGAAGTTGAATATACTAATTCTAATAGTTAGTTATAAAAAATAATTTTTGTGTGTATGAATTCTCATTTCATAGGAAATACATCTATATAGAAAAAAGTTAAAAAGAAAAAATACTTACTTAAATACTTTTGACCCAAATTGTTAGAGCGATTTCCGAGATGCATGATATATGTACCAGAATTACTCGTTTAAAGTAATAAGATTGTGAAATTTCCAATAAAATTCATATGATTTATTAACCTTGGCATTAACCTTATTAACCTTATATTATTGGCATAGGGGTAGCATGTCTTCCCCGAGATCTGAGCATCCCGGTTAGGGCAGGGTTGTTCTGTGATCTATCTGTAAGGTGTATGAATGTGCCCCCCTGCAAAATAGGGCTGTGCAATAGAATGTGATGAGTGTGTATTTAAACCTCACTATTGGCCCTAGTTGCCGCTACTTCAAAAACAAGAGACGCTCATTCGGCTTAAAATCGCTGATGGGCGTTAACGCGCTTGTCCATGACAAGTATCATAAGAAACAACAACCTTTGTTTAATTTACGTCACGTTTGAAATCAACACAGGGACTATTTGGGGACGGACTTCTTAATTTTGAATTTTGGCATGGTGAGGGCAGCGCCCTTATCTCCAGGCTTTCGCAGGGGGGGGGGGCATTTAATCCCGAAATTTCTGGAGTATATTGAACCACTTGCTGAAGGACTCCTCAGGGGACTGATTTAGAGCCTGAAACCTTCAACTCCAAAAATTAGATCTTATTATCCTTATGAGACCTTACTATCAGACCACTGTTTCCCTTTATTAAAATATCAAAAGATATTAGTATGTGATATCAAAAGTGAAATAATAGAAATAGTTAAAGTAAGCTAATCAGATTTTTGTAATAAACTTTTAGATCTTTTCGTAAAATGCATATCTAAATTGTCATAAACGTATAAATATATATTATATAAAAATAATAAATAATTAATTATAAATATAACAACTAAGCAATCATTATGTAAACAAAATAATTGCCATTGAATACACTCGCCCTAACATTAAATGTTTTGCTTTTTCCATTACAAGTATAATTGTCAAAAACATTTAACTGGTTAATGTTGTATTTGTTTAGTTACATAGTTTGAGTTTTCAAAATCAAATTAAGAGCATTTTTTGAAGATAAATAGGAAAAAAACATTCGATTCAAAGCAATTATAATCTGATTAAACTGATGTCTCAATCTAATCTCAAGTCAAATCGATACTTTTAAAAAATTGTTAATATTTCATTTCATAACTAAAGAAATGGCAAATTTACTGCACTCAAATGTTTTCTGTAAAGAAAGAAATGTCTGTATCTCTCAATTTTAAGCCTTTCTGGAAAGCGAACCAACCATTATAACTAGTATAAATTCGCGCCTATAAATTTTAAATTTTCGTTTGAACCATAAAATATTAAATGGCGGTGTCATTTTTTTAATTAAAAAAAGTTAAAGAATTTTTTTAAAAAATTCATGAGAAAATGAAATCAAAAAATCGATTTCTCGGTAATAATAAGTGTGCTTTACTTATTCAGTAAGTACTTAATAAGTAACTATTAAGTTATTACTTTTAACTATTTAATTTTATTTTGTTGATAATCGCTTCTGAAAAACGTCCTCATCTCCTAAAAACATCATCCCAGTTTAATTCAGAGAAAAAGTATTTTCCAAGAACGGCCGTTTCATACCATTTTTCAAATTCTTGTAACAATAGGTTCGATTCGCAGACAAAAGAAAAATTCCATTATAAGAGCAAACAGTTCAAAACTGCACCGACTGGCTTCATGGCCTTGACAAAATAATACATGAAAATGGAAAAAATATCGGAAAAGATTATGAGTTTGATCTTCCAGGAAGCCATTTATATTGATCTCACCAACTAAAATGTTTTATTTGTTCTGCTAAACATTAAATAAATACTCTGTATCAAATGCGTTTTCGCATCTTGAATTTTTACGACTTTAAAGAATAATTAAATATTATATTCATATAAAATACATAAGAATTTCCCGACACTAATAAATTTTCAATTTTCCTTGATACATTTTAAAACGAAGTAAATCAATAATCATATACCGCATTCTCGATCATATACTGCTTTTCAAAATTACTTAATTATTTATGCATTGTTGAGTCCAAAAAAGTTAGAATTTTCACCTGTTGTGCATATTAAGCCATTTGTAAGAAATGATGTTTAGACTCGAAATCTCAGTATCATAAATCATAATAAAAGATCTTGTGTTTTTGGCGCATGGATAAACCTGATAATTGATTAAAAACAAACTAAGAAATTATATTAGCGTTAATAAAATACATTTTATTCATTCACTCAAGTTCGAAAATATTTTTTTAAACTTGGATCATTTCATGTTAATACAGCTTTTTCAAATATTAATTCATTAATTAAATTTAATTAATTTTTAATACTTTAATGGAAATTTAGCAGTTTGTAATGAAAATTGAAATCAAGTCTGTAGTTCAATCGGTAAAAGGCAAAGGTTTCAGGATTTTCACGTGAAGATGAAGAATGCGAAATCAAATATTGGAAAATTAATAAATTTTTGATAAATGATTTATATTAATTGTAATTTTTAATGAAAAGAAACTAAAATAAAAATTTTCTTTGTTGACCTAACTAGGAATTTACTTTAAAAATATTTATTACCTTTTTATTACTTATAATTCTGAGAAATAAATATTGTTTTATGGAAATAATTCAGCAGATAAACAATTTATTTCAGTAAAGAAATATAAATATTTTTCTATAAATTTTCTGTTTTTTTTTTATCATTTTTGGAAGAAAATTTTCAAAACAAATAAAAACTCATTCATGACTTTTAAACAAAACGTTAGTCAATAGGACGAAGATCCCATTTACTACTTAAAATGGGTTCTTAAATAAGGAAACAAGGTATAAATAATTGTTGTTGTTTTTAAATTCAGTTTAGAGATTTTGTAAATAAGATAAATTCGGAAAAGTACTTATATATGTTTAGATATTCGTTAAGAAACTATATCGGTTAAATAACTTCACATAAATGACCATCTTTAAGAAAAGAGCCTTATGATTAAACATAAAATTTCTTAAATATGTGTTGTTTTAGATTTCCATATTAAAAATTCATAGTACTAAGATAAAAATATTAAAAATTTTCCACGAAACAAGCGTTTTAACCACTAAGAATGAAATTAAAGTTACAAAAATTAAAAGGATATTAAAATAAAATATTAACTATCTCAGTCTTTTAATCCTTCTTTCAAATATCTCATTTTTCCTTGACAAAATGAAAAAAAAGAATCCTATCTTTCGAGAAAGCAATACAGCAATACAGGAGCCATAAAAAATTTTTAAAAAAACGATTAATCAAAATTCTGCAATTAAAACTAAAAAATTATTATAAAAACTTGTTTTTAATATCAAAATTTTGTTCTAATTTTATATAAATCATTGAACAATCACCAATATTATATTTAATAAACTCATAAAAATTTTACGGCCCTTTTCTAGCTGTCCGTTTAAAAAATATGAACTGTGAAGCATATTTTAAAAAAGAATTAAAAACTCCAAAATCATTCTTATTATAACGAAATGTAACTCGTCTTCAAATCAAACTTAGAAACGAAGTTCATTCCCTCAGTTTGCTTCCTTTTTGTGCCTTGGAAATTACAAACAACATCAAGGTGCCTAATTGTCTGACTTAAGCGTTAACTTAGATTATCGCTAAAGTTTATTCTGTTCTAACTTCTAATTCAACTCCACGATGAGACTAACTAGTAAAATCTCTTGCGGAGACTAACTATTACTGAACTAACAAACTAACTGATTTCTATTACTTCTAAAATTTCTAGTATTTATATTAGCCAAAATAGTTCAAAGACATGGTAATACAAAACATGTCTTCTGATTCAAGACAAGTTTAAATTAACAATCCACTATAAAAAATTAAAACAAAATGGTAAATAGACAAAATATAATTCTAGGAGAGTTAAATTAACTCGATTAAACAACTATTAATTTTAAGATGTTTTGGTTTATAAGAATTGACTTTGAAATATGCTTTTATTCAGTCAATATTTTTTTCATATTAAAAAAGTTATGATGCGTATTTATGGTGATTTCTTAGTATTTTATTTAAAAATCCTAAAAACACAGAATCTGATAGGAAAATGACAGGAATAAAACATGATTTCATTTAAGACAGCAGTCAGATTCTAATACAAATAAGTATATCAAGGTTGTGTGGAAGTTAAAGAAAAACTGCAGGTTCGGAAACTGTTTTCCTTAATTTGTTTACGATTTAAAGTAATATCTCTTAATAATTATAATATAGCTATAGAATGTAAAACTAATCTCCTCTAATCAAACAATCAAATTATTTCGCTTTTAAAACTTTTTTATTTTACACCAATCATAAAGGAGACAACAATTAAAATAAGCGGAATAAATTTAAAGATTATTATTTATAAATGGAAACACGATAGATATGTATATATAATACCTATTTGGAAACTAAAAGCAAACAATATTTAAAAACAAAAACAAAATTCAAATGTAAATGATTGAATTTACAAACCGTTCTTTTATTATCAGATTTCAAACAGGTTAAATAATTAAAGCAATTAAAATTTTACAGAATAAAATAAAAACAAAATCAAATCAAAATCGAAACTTAAGCAAAGTAGACGCTCATTTGCGAAATCAATCATCATCAGAAAAATAATTAAAAATAGCAGTATTAAAATCATTCATTCAAGAAATAAGGCATTAAAATAAGATAAATATGATATTTAGAGGAAAAAAGAATCTCTAGTAGCCATGTTGAGTCACCATGCAAATAAGTTGACGATACTAAATTGTATAAGCAGATTGAGTATTTCAGAAATTTTAAAAAGTAAAATCTAAGAAGAACGACGACTAAATTAAAATTTTAAATCCAAAAACCATTAATTCAGAAATTCAATAAAAATTTAAAAAACAATCTTAAAATTAATCTGATATTGATTAAAAATCAAAATAAATAATAACAAAACGAGAAATTTTAAAAATAAATTTTAACTGAATAGAATTTTAACGATAAACATGTCAGCTTGAAATGCAAAATAAGTGCAAATTTTATTAAGAAAGAAATGAGGAGAAAACTATCTTAAATCAAATGAAAAAGGGATCGAAGCATGGGTGAATGAAGAGGCCGATGAGTGGTGGGGTAATTAGGCGAATGGGACTTAAAAAGGTTTTACTTTTAAAACCGTTTTTCGTTTTCTATCGATTCTAGAGAGGAATCCTTATAAATAGAGACGTTGAAAAGTATATAGAAGAGATTTTGAGGTTTTTACTTGCAAATGAAGGCCTAGTGTTTACACTTTCTATTTATCTCTCCTGTTGAAATCTCCGATCCAAATCCTATTTTATCTATCTCCCCCTCGCCAACAGAATGGAAGTAGAAGCTTTTCTTGCTTTAGTTTCTTCCGATGCGAACCGCACAGCAATTTATTTCTCTCCGGGGATAGTTAGAAATTTTTCTTCTTCTTTTGTCACGTTTGAATCTGATTTCTTTCAATTCGTGCAGGTAATCTTATAAAAGTGTCCGCATTCAGACCTGCACTGATTCATTAGCATTCAACCATTTCGGAAATGAATCATAAATCATTTTAACTCTATTCTGATAGATACAAATATAGATGCATTTCAGACTTGTCACTCATTTTTTAATATGATAAAAATGTAAGTGCTATAAATTATTTTAATACAGGGAAGTGCCTGTCAGCACTATGCAGCTGATTAATGTTTCTTCGGCAGATAAACTATAAGAAACTTTGTATGTATTTTAGCATTCTCGCTTTTATAAAGAATGCAAAAAGGCCCTTTCTTTCATTATATTTAGTTTTAGTAAAATAATTAATTAACGTCTTACAAAAGTTCTTTCGTAAAATACGGTAGAAAAAGTTCTGTGAAAGTTAATCCAAAATCACTTGACCGTTAATGAATTGCTGAAACATCACAACGAATATTTTAACAATTACTCACCTCCTATCTTTGAATTATTCTGCAAAATTTAATAAGTTAGTAGATTTGGCTAGTAGGTTAAATTAATATGTAGATTAGTAGGTTGGATTAACGTTCTACAAGAATCCTTTCAGAAAATATGATAAGACAAGCTCATAAAAGTTAATCCAAAATTACTTATATCTTGTCCGTTAAATAGATTGCTAAAACGTCACAACGAATATCTTAACAATTACTCGCCTCTTATTTTTTGAATAATTGCGCAAAATTTATCAAATTAGTAGGTTTCACTAGTAAATTAGTAGGTGGGAAAATACAATAATAAAATACTATGAAAGTTAATTCAAAATCCCTTATTTCCTGACCGTTAATATATTGCTGCAACATCACAATAAATATTTTAACAATTACTCACCTTCTGTCTTTCTATTATTGGGCAAACTTTTGATAAATTAGTAGGTTTAACTAGTGGGTTAAATTAGTAGGTAGGTTAGTAGGTTGGATTAACATTTTACAAATGTCCTTTCGGAAAATACAATAAGAAAAGCCTATAAAAGTTAATCTAAAATTTCTCATTTCTTGGCACAGTGTCACAGTATTTTAATATTTACTGACCTCCAATCTTTGAATTATTCGGCAAAATTTTAATAAATTTTTAAATTTAAAAATTAAAATGACATCATAAACTAAATTCTGTAAGTTTCTTACACGAAAGTTTTACATTTATAATAGCATATTTAATTAAGTTGGAAGATACATGATATCTTTTTAGTCCATCGTTTATATAGCTGTATAATAATAGTAATGTGTACATAAAGGTCTGTTATATTTCAGCAAAAATGCTAATATATCACTCATTAGAAATTTAGGAAGCTCGCATTCAATTCCACGCCAATTCCAGCTTTGAAAATACAGAGAATCAGCATAAAATTTCCAAACAGATATAATTTTAAAATATGGACTTCAGATTATAATCAGTGAATCAAACAACATATTCTTCGTAAAAGTTTTAGAATAAGCCGAATATAGGAACAAAATTAACATTTTTTATCATATTATTTTTATCTGTTTCGCTTTTTTAAAATAACGATTCACTAGATTAAATAAGTAGAGCTATTCAATATATGTAATCAAAAGTATCCAGCGACTTTCAGATTAATACATTCTTTTAGAAATTCTCCAGAAAGGAGACAAGAAGTATCCTTTAAACTCAACCAAGTAAGGAATATGCCTGTTAAAAAAAATTTTACTCAAGAAAAAATTTAGAGCATCAGCCAAAAATTGAGGAGGAAGAAAAAGGTATGGACAATTTCACAGAAAGCTGATACTAATTCACATCAACGTTTTTACTTACTATTTGTACTTTTTATCCTCATCTAGTAAAAAGACGAAAGCTAGAGCATCAGCCAAAAGTTCATGAGAAAAAAAATGTAAGGGCTCACATAATATATAGCTGATACTAATTCACAGCAATGTTTTTACTTACTGTTTGCAGCTTTTATGCTTATCTACTAAAATTATCATGCATATTTAGGAAGATAAAAATATTTTAAAGTCATTTTAACACGTTTTTTATAGCATTCAAAGTTTTTTTACATAGAATGCTCGGGGAAATCTGAGCATTCGTAATTAAAAAAATTTGACTGTACAGATGCAAAACACAATACATTATTTTCTCTCCTAGTTTCGCCGTCAGATATATGGTGAAATTATTTTTGGCAAAACAACTGAGTGATTAGTTATGAAAATACATGAGTTCAATCGAGTAAGATTGAAAAGATGCAGTGGGAGGTTTCTGCAACCGCAGCTCATCATTCCATATATACCGATAGTTAGAAAATGAATGAACAAGTTAGTGTGGCTTTTTGTATTTTTGAAGGCGAGGATAAAATTGAAGTGTTTCAGTATAAGCCTGAAAATCACTGCTCAATTTTTGAACAGGACCTTTTTGCAATATGGCAAGCTTTAAATTGGAAAAACCATAATAAACCATAATTGCCTTATCATCAATTCAAGAGCAGCCTTAATGTATTAAAGATTCTTCAAAAATTTAACCCCAAAAATAATTTAGTAGAAGATATTAAAAGCATGGTAGATAGTAATATCTCATTACATTGGGTTGAAACCCGCATTGGCACCAAAGGTAATAAACTAGCTGATCTGGCTGCCAAAGATGCTTCATTTAAATTCGATATACACTAAAGAATCTGAAAGAACAATCAAAATTCGTTTTCATACAATTCTCATCGATGAATGGCAATCAAAATGAGGAAATAATAGGAAAAGACCGCTTTACTTTCAGTGTCTTTATCAGGTAAAAAAAGAGATGTATTGACAATAAATATTTATTCCAATTAAGTACAAACCATGGACTTTGCCATCATTATCTTAAAAGATTCAGTCTGAGAAATTGTAGTCGTAGATGTAGTAATGATTATGATGATGTTTCATATTATATTTTTCATTCCTATTCCTCAACATTTGAGAAAATTTATCAAACTTCAATTAAATATTTCCCTAATTCTATAAAATAATAAATTGACTTTAGGAGTTCAAACTATCAACTATTTTGGATTTCCTATATCATAATAAAAGCAAGATTTTCCAAATTGAATAAAAATTTATCCGAATTTGTGAAGCACTACTAAAAGTGCACAGTATCTTGTGAGTACAAGAAAAAAAAATGCAAGAACTCTATCTGTGCCTGATCATAGACTCTACTTTATATTGAGCCACTGTATATATTTTTTTCATTGATTTACTTATTTTTAAATTTAAATTTTTCTTTTTGCTTTTTTTTATCATTTGTTTTTCTGTTTTCAAAGTTCAAGCTACCTATTTTTTCGTAAATTTTATTATTTACTAATTATGTCTCAATGATACTGTTGCTGTAGAATATAAGGTAGGCTCTTCTGCTTGAACCATTTAGACCGAAGAGTATTTGACCTTTGTCAAATCTTAATTATTTGACCTTTGTTTGTAGACCTTTTGTCAGATAGAAAAAATGATAATCATAAACAAATTTCTATTGCTATGATTTGGAAAAAGGGATAAGTCAAACATAGCATTAACGTGGTAATTATTGATGCTGTAATTATTAAAGCATAGCAAACTGGCATTATTAAGGCAGTAAGGTTCAAATGATGCTTCAGAGACTAGAGAGGCTTCTTTTCAGACCTCATATAACCAATCTCATACATAAGATGGAAGGATTAACAAAATATCATGGATCTATGAACTTGAGTGGTTTCGATCGATAGTCTGCAATTGCATAAGTATGTAAATATTACTACTGCACTTTACAATTTAATTTTTAAAATTATTTTTAATTATAAAGGATCCATCTTAAGCCTTTATCAAGAACCTCAACAAGCCCTATCAAGAACTACATACTGTCTACTTTTAGGATAACATACAATATAGATTAAGATTTAAATTCAAAAAGTACTGCCCAACATATAAGCCAGAAAGAGATAACAGTTACCGATTCTGGGAATTCTAAGGCCCTTATAAACTAGGTACCCATAAGCTCAGCACCACGTTCAGGTAGGTCACCACTCTTCAATTTGAGACTAAGAAGTTGATAATTTTCGCTTCTCCCCTACCAAGTTAACTACTAGAATTGTAAGATTATCAGCCAATTGATACACAAGGGACCACAGTCTAAAAGTTTACCTCTTGCATCTAAAGCATGGGATTTATAGATGTCTATGAAAAACAAGAGAAATATAGGAGGAGCACGAGGAAAAGCTAAAATATAAATGAACCACATCACAAGAGTACTACATGATCGAAATGCCCAGCACATCTGAAGAATATGTGCCCCTGTGGAAAAACATTTACTGAAGAAGTACTTACACGATACTTTCTAAAAGAAAATCCTTTCTCTGTAGGTACCACACTGAATAATAAAAATCATCTTTTTCCTCCGTATTTCCTAAATTATGTTTTTCATCGAGTAATGTAAAGGCATGGCGTGAAAATGTTTTATTGTGTGTAGGCCATTTTCGTAAAAATATCTTTTAAGTTTTCTTTTGTTGTACTTGTTATAAAGTACTTTTATTACTTAATACAAAACAAATATAATAATAGTCAACAGAATAAAGAATGCTCCTGATGTGTTTTGGTTGGAGTAATCGCTCACATGACGAGTACCTGAGGCCAAACAACTACTGCTATAGCCTCCTCCAGCGTATAAAAGAGCAACTTACCCTTTTTGACTTTATTGTAGTAAAGAATTCAGCAGTATTTTATCTCCCAATATCGAAAGAAAATACATCTTCCTGAATTTATACATTAAATATGATGTGGAGATACTGTTATCGATCACATATTTTCAAGCTTCAAAAATATTTCTGTGAGAATAATGTGGAATCAGGCTAATTCTTGGAAACTCTCTATATTCTGTATTGTTTAAACAACATCTATAGTGTTCTTTATTTTATAGACGATAAAAACTCTCCAATAGGATTTACTGACTAAGTATTTATTATAAATTACAAATATATTCTCTTGCCTCGAGACATAAATCAACTATTTTGCTTTACTTCTAAGCAAACCGATCTTATATACTATTGTATATTTCATTCTTTTCAGAGTTGAAATATATTACATACATTTTTATAAAAGGTTTTTGCACTTGTTCTGTTTTAAACATTCACATTGTGTGATTTTTTTATGCTTTATTTGTTGTTAAATTTTTTTTTACATTGAGAAATTGCCTTTAGGGTTGGGTTTTGGTGATTTTCTGGCTATTGAAAAGTTTTTGTTCCGAAACTATTGTACGAAAATTGTTTTGTGGTATATGGGAAGACACCAATATATAGTCAGGGAATAAGAAGTTAAATAAAAATTATAGTTTTGGAAAGAAATACACAAATATAAAACCGTATTATTTTCGTAATAAATCTTATTACCTTTTTCACCACATTTGCTATCGACAGGAACAGCTTAATCACCGATAATATTTATTTGTCATCAGGAAATGTACTTTTAAATATATATTATAGAACTTCTGAAAAGAAATTCATAAGAATGAAAACCATATTATTTTCGTAATAAATATTATCCCCTTTTTCACTACATCTGCTATCGACAGGACCAGCTTAATTGCCAATGATAATTACTGTGTAATCAGGGAAGGCAATTTTAAATAGAAATTATAAAACTTTTGAAAAGAAATACACAAGAATGAAAACCATATTATTTTCTAGATGCATTTTATATCCTTTTTCACCAATTTACCATCTAAGGTGTCTGCTGAATCACCGATGATAATTCTTACACTGTTATTTATAATTGCATTTGAAACATATTTTTTCTTAACCTGTAATTAAGTAGCAGTACGAGAATGACTGCTTTTGCCTGGCTGGCGCAAAATGCTTTAACATATTTAAAAAAAAGAATCAATCATATCGTAGTTTTTTTGTAAAAATGTGGCTGAATAATGTCATACCATTTAATTTGTTTAGCGTTAATCAAATAATATCGCCATCAGTTCAGATAAGCTTAACATCAGTTCTAGATAAACTTGTAATTTCTTCTGATTTTTGTTCTTGGAAAGTATTAAGCTGACCTTACTCACTAATTATGATCGATTCCAACCAATTCAAGAGAAATCAAAAAAGGTAATTTACGAGAAAAAAATTAAGTATAGGTTATATTTCATTGAAAAATTAGAAATCAATTGATGATAATTTTTATTCCGTTATTTATATAAAATAAAAAAAATAAATTTAAAAAATGGAAACGATTTCGCGACATTTTCCTTTCATCATATTACAGTTTCCTTCTGAAAATTTTCTGAAAAATGCCTTACCTCTAGAATTTTTTTAGTACTAATCAAATTTTACCAATAATTTGTAGATTAGCTAATTATAATGAAACATCAATTTTTGATATCCTTTTAAGGTATACGTTAACAGTAATCATAATTTCTACTGATTTTTGTTCTTGAAAAGTCGAAAACTGTCTTTAGTCACTAATCACGATGGATTCCAATCAACTCAAAAGAAATCAAATGTGTAATTGACGAGGAAAAAAAACTGAAAAATTAGAAACCAATTCCAAATTCTTAATTACCATTAATGAGTTGTACATTTTTATATAATATTTTAAATTGAAAGTTGACTGTATCAATCACTAATACAATTCTATGAAGAACTTAAAACAGGAGATTAGCATATACGAGTGGCAATTAAATTCGTGACTGAAGAATCCCATGGAGATTTCTGGCTATTCATAATCTATTAAATGTGCGCGTCCTACCCCTCGCCCCAAAATTCTTCCCACCTCTCATTCCTATGGGTTTACAAATAAACAGAGTCAGCAAGTTTTACAAATCCGATTCAAAGTCATTATACCGATCTCGAGCTCTAAGCATTATTGATTGCAGAGCTGAAACATTAGGAAATTCAGCTCTGCCTTCGAAACGATCCAGATGAATGATATTGTGTCCATCTGTAGCGAGCCGGGAGTAACAAACCCAGTGGCTGATCGTTAAGCAGAGCACTCCTATTTATTCAACACTTAAAGCCATCCGCGTGTGTGGCTTTGTGAATATTCAGTTTGACAGTCGGATATTGACAAATGCCGAGGAAAACTAGATATTTCGGAAGCCGTCTCGACAGGGCTTATGATTCGGGACTTGCTACCTTAATTGGAGCACTCGGCACGTGATAAACGACAGTCAGGTTGGTCCAGTCTGAAAATTCCGGCCCTAACTAACTACTTGGATAAAGAGTGCTTGTTGTTTTGACTAGTTCCGAGCACAGAGGCAGCCGAATGATTGAGTCACTCCTCTTATCTATTCTGTCAGATGAAGTTTCCGGAACATGCTACTTAGTCATTGGTTAGAATTGCATTTCGAAAGTACAACAGAACTTGTTGACTTCAACTTTTAGTAGTTCGAGTTAATATACGAGTCATCGTACCATCCATATTTTAACGATTTCATTTAACATAAAATTGTTCAGAATGCTTTTAGTATTGTATAACATGATTCTTAACTATTTTCATTTTATATTGGAAATAGAATACAAAGTGTATCTGATATTTTAACTAATATTGAAAACAACGGTTGCTAAGTTGGATTATAGTTTTTTTCTCCTTTTATCTATTCTGTCACGTGAAGTTTTCGGAACATTCTACTGGTTAGAATTGCATTTCGAAAGTATAACAGAACTTGTTGACTTCAAATTTTAATAGTTCAAAATAACTTATAAGTCCTCAATATTTTAACAATTTCACAAAAATAATTTTTCATAATAATTTCAGTGCTGTACAACATGATTCTAAACTATTTTCATTTTATATTGGAAATAAAATAGGATTTCTAATGTTTTAATTAATATTGAGAACAACAGTTGCTTATTTGGATTCTAGTTTGTTTTTCTCCTCTTATCTATTTTGCAGATTAGAAGTGTCCGGAATATGCTTCTTAGTCATATTTCGAAAGTACAACAGAGCATCTTGACTTCACCTTATAGTAGTTCAAGTTAATATATGAGTCAAAGTATCATCCATATTTTAACAATTCCACTTAACATAAAATTGCTCAAAGTGCTTTCAGTTCTGTATAAGATATCTCTTAGCTATTTATATTTTATATTAAAAATAAAATACAAAGAGTATTTGATGTTTTAACTAATATTGAGAACAACAGTTGTTGAATTGGAGATAGTTGGTTTTTCTCTTAGTTATTCTGGCATATAAAGGTTCCGAAACCCAACACTTTGTCGCTGTTTCAAAACACATTTCGAAAACATAACGGAACTTGTTAACTTCAACTTTTAGTAGTTCAAGTTAATATATGGTACATTATATTATTAACATTTTTACAATTAAAATTCCATTTTCAGCATAAAATTGCAAAGAATATTAATATAAATCCTGTTGTATAGTGATGATGTATTCAGCACTGTATAACAGGATTCTTAACCCTTTTCATTTCATTTTGAAAATGAATCTACAATTATTACTTAATGAAAAAGACATTTTTTTCTCTTGTTCTATGTATCATAATGGAGAAATAGGAAAGAATTGGGCAACTTGGTATTCTGCCAAGTAATGGCAGATAATCATACAAGTCTACTAGTGTAAATGATGAGGCTATAGCGGTCGTGGAAACTATAAATCATTCACCACTTGATAATATGAGTGTTCTGGCTGCTTTACATACTTTTAATATCCTATATGCTACCAAACAAGAATCATACGACTATTGTTATTTTTCCCCATATAATTTTACAAATACAAGCATATTTGCGATTTGTTGAAATGAATCGTTAACGTTCTATACTTTTATTTAAAGGAACAGCAGTTGAGGAAGCACACTTTTGCTTCAATGATCAAGTTAATTCATAAAACTGTCGAATCTGGGCAAAAGAATAATTTCTTATGATCCACAAAAAGAACTTTTTATTCTGAAAAAGAAACAATCGTTTATAGACTTAAGTCCAAGATTATCTTGAAGTTTTTTAAAGGTAAATGCAAACTGAATCCAAAATTGTTACATCCGCAAAGGAGAGTTTTCTGATATTTTAAGGGAGTTTGCTATCCCAGAGCTTTAACAACAGCAATGCCTGTGAAAAATCACCTTCCCCCAAAATAAAGGACCTCTCCACATTCATTTTTCACAATTTTTAAGGTCTCATTTCATATATTCGCGAGTAATTTTCCTACTTCTCGGCCTCCGCGCTTTCCTAATATTTCCCCATTCAACTTTTGGTCATTCTTTTCCTAAATAGGAAATATCTGTCGTACAAGACCTAGATCAATCCTGTATCTAAAAAACAATATTCTTCATGCTGTTCTGAATTTTGCAACAGATGCATTGCCTCCAAAGATACGAAATACGCTTTTGAGACTAAAACGCATAGTTCAAAACAATGAGAAATAAATTTATTCTCATTGTTTTGAACTTTTGTGTTCATTTTTGAACACATAGTTCAATAAGGAACACATGAACACAATGTGTTCATTTGAACTATGTGTGTTTAAATATAAAAGCATATAGTACATTAATATGTTTGTTACATCATCAATTATAGGTGAATATTTGCAATCTTTAAATTTCATAAATAATAAGCGAATTATTTTCATTTTCAATTAAATAAAAGGCAAATAAAAATTTTGAAAATATAGTTGAATTTTCATATATTCCAGATAGATTGATTGTTTTCTTAACTGAAATAAAAAAGCTAATATCAGGTTGAGGAAAAAAAATCCATCATTATTTTGTAGCCATCTATGGATTTCTTTTTCCATTGTTTTCAAAAACTCCAGGTGGAAAGAAAATAATGGAATGAAATGGAAAATAATGGAAGGAAATCCAGTATTTTTCCGGTGGATGGCTGTAAAATAATAATGGATTTCTTTTTCCCCAAACTGATATAAAAATAATTATGCTGTACCTTGGGTGTTTTTAACTTAATTTTTAACAGAAAATATACAGATATTGATATCTGTTAATTTATCGCCTTATTTTCATTATCTCCTATTCGCTGTCTTAAACATATGACAATTTGTACCAATATTATAAATTTCTATGATGAATCTTTTCCTATTCCTCACAGCAATTTCAAAATCCGATTTGTGACGATTATCAGTAAGTAAAACATCCTATTTTAAGATGAATATCATTAAATCATGTTCATGTCAATAAAAATGAGAATTCCATTCTGAGATTCTGCACTTTCAGAGTAAGACATTACCTACCTTTATGAAAGACTATGGAATCTTCTACCTTTATGAAAGACTATGGAAAGACTTTACCTACACATCATAATTTATCTTACACTAGAAAGATATGTTATGAATGTATTTAAAAGACTTATCATTGTATTTGATGTCTCTATCATTTCAGTTTTTTATTTGTATTTTATATGCTTCAATAAAATTATTGTATGTTCAAGCATAAATTTCACCTAATCTATCAGTAAGGCTTTTGCAAATTGAAAAACAAAAGAGCATCACATAAATGATTTAAAGGAATGGCGATGTTCCAGCAACTGCGGGATATAAACTATATACTAGTTATTGTGCTCTATACTTTTATGCACAGCTGTTACATATTACTATTTACAAGATAAAATGTAATATTAACTGACTTATATTACATTTCTTGCAGACTTACATTCCCATCCTTTTTGTATTTGCATATACCAAACATATGCATAATGGGTCTATATATTTTTCTTGTACATACCGACTTGCGTAATATTTTTCTTCGAATCCTTTCGAGAATTCTGGCTCCATTATCCATCTATATAAGCGGAATAAAATATTAATGAACAAATGTATCAATAAATATATATTAGAGTAAATGCAACTTAATAGAGGAAGTAAAAGGCTTATGGAATAAAATCATATTTTCTCTGCTACAGGCTCCAAATATGCATAAGCGTCTCAGTGGACATAAGATATATGATGGTAAGAAATCTGAATCAGAACTGGTTCGTGGGGCTACTTTTTTTTATGGTTTCATGTTTTTAATGGGTTGATTTGTCGTTCTGACTTCTCTGAATTTGCTCGATAAGTAGACATATTCCTATTTCAAATTAAAATGAATTGCATTTACTATTCTTCTTAGATTTGCTGATATTTTTAGCCATGTTGGAAGAACTGTTTAGTGTAGG
>JAOUZG010047196.1:9605423-9641504 GCA_026289955.1 Argiope argentata
TGTGATTTTCTGTGAATTTCATTTTTGCTATCTTTCTGTGAATTTCAATTTTGCTAACTTTCTGTGAATTTCATTTTTTTGAATTTCTGTGAATTTCGTTTTTGCTATATTTTTGTGAATTTTATTTTTTCTATCTTTTTGTGAATCTCATTTTTAGTGATCTTACTGTGAATCCCATTTTTTAGATCTTCCTGCAAATCTCATTTTTTCGATCATTCAATCATAACAAATAATATTTAAAAAATTCTTAAAGTCAATTCCTACTTAGGTAAACAAAGAAAATTTTTATTTTAGATACTTTTTATTAAATAGTTACAATTAATATAAATATGCATATACATATGACAAAATTACAATGTTAAATAGGCAAAATAGAAAGCGAAATGCCTTGCAATTTTCCATTATCCTTCTCGAATTTCCTTTTCGACACGTAGCTCGATCTTAAGGTTAGGTAGAAGTGACCAACAATTGATAACAAAGATTTTAAGAAGAGAAATCGGAATCTAACCTAAAGCTTAAAATTTCTTCAATTTTATTTTTTGAGAAAAACCCTTCATTCGAACCACTTAGCAGCAACTACTAACTCAATCTCGAAAATCATTTGGATAAAACGTATACTTAAAGCAAAAAATTATACAAAAATTATTGATTTTCGCAAGAATTGAAGTCGCATTCTTCACTATCGCGTGAAAAATTTTGAAATCCTCGCATTTTACCGATTGATGTACTGCCTGTTGATTTCAGTTATCATTACCAACTTCTAAAACTGTATTTAAAGCATTAAAAATTAATGTAGTTAATGAATAAATATCTGAAAAACTATAATTATATCAAGTGTCATACACTAAAAGTATTTAAAAATGTATTTGAATTTGAGTGGATAAATAAAAATTATTTTATTACTGATTGAAAATTTTAACAAGATATATAAATATATATAAGAGGAGTGTGAACTAATAATAGGAATTGAAAAATGATTCTATCAATTGATTAATATGGCTACTTAGAAATAAAAATCAGTTGAAAAAACGATAACTCATGCATAGTTTTTCAAATTTAGATGGTCAAATGTTGGTAAAATAATTTCATCATTTATTTTTTTAATGGGGGGAGGTCATATTATCGAAATCCCATTTCCCTAATTTCAGAATCGGAAGCTCCTGTTTCTATCCCACGGAAAAAGCAGCCTTGCGTATTGTACTGGTATCATCTTTAAAATATTTATATTCAATACATGATAATACATTGCACTGATATTTTCTTTAAAATATGTAGGCTCAGTTCATGATAATGTACTTTGTAATGAATTGTACTAGCATCTTTTTTTTAAATATTTATATTTTGTACGCTATGGAAAATAGAGTATTCTGAATTATAACTGACAAATGAATTTTGAAATCTTTTACTTGAATTTTA
Organism: Argiope argentata; assembly: GCA_026289955.1. NCBI lineage: Eukaryota > Metazoa > Arthropoda > Arachnida > Araneae > Araneidae > Argiope > Argiope argentata. The sequence goes on from JAOUZG010047196.1 coordinate 9,606,840, forward strand.
TCATATAACCCCGTAATGAAACTGTACAGTGGCAAGATTGACAAAATGACAAGAGACAACATATTCTACGAGTATCAAGATATATCTGTAAAGATATATATCATTTACAAAAGAAAAATTCTAAGTTTGGGTAAACATTAAAACTTGAAATAGAAAAATCTTCGTTGAGTGGAAAGCTCGCAGGTCTACCAAACGTAAAAACAATTTTGTGTCATTAAGTTTTCCTAAAATGTGAACTATCTTAATGCTAATTTTAACCATTTCTGGCATTATAGCTTATCGACGAATTAAAATTAGCTTAGTTTTCAAAATTAAAATTTAAAATGTCAGAGTAATTCTATGAAAAAGAGAGTTTTGGTAATCTAGTACTAATGTAATTTGTGCGTCCTTTTATTCTAAATTCATATTTTGTGGAAATAATAGATTCTTCGACTGGAATGAAACCTCAAATTAAAGTATTTCATGTTTAATTTAAAAATGTAGCCAATTTATAAAAAAAAGTTATTAAATAAATACCCAATTGCTCTCTTATTTCTCACAAAAGTCTCTAAATTCAACTAAAAGCAGGATAAATTTTAAAAAATAGGAAAATTATCATATTACACAAAAGAAACAATATGTACGGAAAAAATAGGCGGCAACAAAAATTTTACATTTCATTATATTATTTAAAGAAATACATTTGAAAACATTTTTAAAGGCTTTTTATGGTGTAGATTCTGAATTCATGCTTCGGAAGCCGGAAGCGATATCGAAATAATCAAGTATAAATAATGAATGAAATAAACTGAGCCCACGAAAACTTTTTCAGTAATTGAATACCGATCAACGGAAAGAACGCCCATCAGCATCACCACCACAAACACATACACGCTCACAACATTTAACGGGGTCCAAATCAAAGCTTCATGTCTTCCTCCTCCACAATATGAAAAGAAAATGCAGGTAGCTCATTTTTAATTGTTTTCAAAAAAAATTAAAACATCTTCGTAATATGTCACTACTTTGCGGCACCGTTTATGATTTAACAAACAATGACTAAGTACAGCATGGCATTTCATTTGTAGAATGTAGGCATTCTATTGCATTCTTTGAGCCATTCATTAGTGTCTTCACCAAGTTCTTCTGGGAATATTAATGGACTCCTTCTTTCTTGATATATGGAAGATAATACAAATATCCAGGTTCCTTTCATCATCTTTGTTCCAGTTCTCTCCTGAATGAGTGAAATGAAATTCAAAATCAGGAGGTATTCCTCTTAAGAACGAATTTTGTAACTGCCGTCACTATGTTGTACTATACACTAAAGTGACAAAAGACATGGAATGAACGTTAATATCGTGTCGGTCCTCCTTTTGCCCGGCCAAGTGCAACAACTCGACATGTCATGGAGTCCACAAGTCGTTGGAAGTCCTCTGCAGGAACATTCAGTCATGCTGTCTGTATAGACGTCCATAATTGTGAAAGTGTGAATGGTGCAGGAGTTTGGGCACGAACGGACCATTCGATGATGTCCTTTAAATGCTCAATGGGATTCATATCGGGCAATCTAGGTGGCCAGATCATGCGCTGGAATTGTCCGGAATGTTCTTCAAACCAATCGCGAACAGTTCTGCCCCGGTGACTTGGCGCATTGTCATCCATAAAAATCCCATGGTTGTGTGGTTACGTGAAATCCATGAATGGCTGCAAGTGATCTGCAAGCAGATGAACATAACCATTTCCTGTCAATGATCGGTTCAGTTGCACCAGAGGACCGAGTCCATGCCATGTAAAAACAGCCCACACCATTATGCAGCCACCACCAGCTTGAACAGTGCCTTGCTGACAGTTTGGGTCCATGGCTTCGTGGGGTCTGCGCCACACTCGAACTCTACCATCAGCTCGTAACAACTGAAATCGTGACTCATTTGACCACGCCACGGTTTTCCACTGGTCTAGGGACCAGTCGATATGCTCACGAGCCCAGGAGAGTCGCTACAGGCGATGTCGTGCTGTCAGTAAAGGCACTCGAGACGGTCTTCTGCTGTCATAGCCCAAGGAAGACAAATTTCGCCACACAGTCCTATCGGACACGTCCCTCGTACGTCCCACATTTATTCTTGCAGTTATTTGACGAAGTCTATTAACATTGACCATTCTACACAGACGTCGGCGGTCTCGGTCGTTAAGTGCAGGTGGTCGCCCTCTGCGCTGTCCATGATGGGATGGGATGCCTGAAATTCCATACTCTCGGCACACTCTTGATGCTGTGGATCTCGGAATGTTGAATTCACTAACGATATCCGCAATGGAATGACCCATGCGTCTTGCTCTAACTAACATTCCACGTTCAAAGTCTGTTAATTCTTGTCGTGCCGCCATAAATCATGAAAAACCTGTTCACATGAATAACTTGAACACAAATGAAAGCTCTGGAAAACGAACTCCGCATTTATACTTTTTCGCTGCGATACTACTGCCATCTGTATATTTGTATATTGCTATCCCATGACTTTTGCCACTTCAGAGTATGAAGGATTTCAACCCGACATCATTAAAAAAGTTGTCACAAAGACGCAAAGAATCGCTAAATACAATTTGAAAATAAAGTAGATTTATTAGCTTATAGCAACTTTTCACATAAACGAAAGTAGAGCTCGTCCAGGGCCTGACTAAGGCAGGGGCATACGGGGCAGTTTCCCCGGGCTCCCACATAATTGGGGGTGGGGGGTGCAAATCAAATATAAATATTATTTTGCGTTTCCTTCTTTAATGAATCTTCTTCATTACTAAAGTAGTGAAGCATGGGGGGGGGCAAAGAAGTTTTTGCTCCAGGCCCCAGCTAGGCTAAGTTAGACCCTGAGCTCGTCCACGATTCGCGGAATTCAGAATTTGCATATTAATAGAATATTCTAGAATAATTATCCAGAATTCAAAAGAAAGTTCTAGAATTTCTTGTATCAAAAACAAACAATTAATAGATTCTTGAATTAAAATGCCAGTTCTTAACACAGACTAGATTCAACCATTGAGAAGAGAATCAGTTCAGTGCTTTATAATGTGAGTCATGAGAAATTTTAATAAAGCCTCTTTATGTGGCGATACAACTTTATTTCAACTGAAAACCATAAAAGAAGTAAATACAAGATACTTACAAATTCATGTATGACAAAATATAGGCAAAGTAGGCGACTGCCTAAGAGCCCTACCACAATAAAACGCCCACAGAATTTGATATATTTGTGATATATTTTTAGTATATAAATTTTATATATTTTTAGTACATATTTTCATTTAATTTATAAATTCCCTGTATTAGTATTGATTCTAATTAAAATCGAGTGTCGTTTAAATGTTAGAATATTATTTTTATATAATTAATTATCTTTTACAAGTTTTACAGTATATTGCTACAATACTCTAAATAATATGTTGCTGTATAATTTTAAAAACATTTGATTCTAAAATTATATAATATTTAGAGTGTACTCAAAAGTATTTGTTTATATTACACTGCTTTAGAACTAAATTTTGATTTATTTTTTTTTAAGATGAATAATTTTGCAACCATTTTTTTTGAAAGGGGCTTTTATTCAAATGATTTGTCTTTTTATCAGAATGTGCAGCATGAAACGTATTACATAGACAACTAAAATCAGTTTTTAAAAAAATATATCTATCGGAAATTAGAGGAGAGAAATAAAGCCAAGTCTTGTGCAGCTGAAGGTCCCCTAGAAGATTTAATCCGATCCTAACTTCAAATTAAAATTTGTTGTTGTTGTTTGTTTCGTTTTTCTGAAATTTAATTTTACACCTTGATAATAAAAAAATTACACGAAATTGAAAAGATTTTTTCCAAATTATTAATGGTAAGTAATATTATCAGAGGTAATGAATGCTTAGGGGTATTAAAAGTAACAAAAGGTTAATACAATTAAAAACTAATTATACTTTTATTATTCTTAATTTTAAGAATTTAATTTCATAGAACAGTACAGGGTACTTTTTAACCAGCAATAAGTTTTTTATGTAATAATTAACTAAAGCATCTTTATAATAAATAAAATATTTCAGAATAATGGGAAATTGGTTTTTTACTAAATTTAAGCTACCATTATACTCCTTTAATAATTTACTTAATTTTTGATATTATTTTATAATGCTTTAGAAATGAAGTTTTTACTCAGACGTTAAGCATGTATTCTTTCGAAAATTTGAAAAAGAGGCACAGAGTGTATACTAAACATATTTTATGTTAATAAAATAAATTTAAATGCTTTTAAAGACAACGAATATATTTTTACTCATAATAAGGCAACTTAAAAAATATTATATCTTCTTGTTAATGCCTTTTTTGAACAAATAAAAAATAAAAAAAAAATATCTTCAAACAAATTTAAGTAGACTTTTACCTCAACTATTAATAATAGATGGCGCCACGAGTTTAAGAATTATGTGGATTCTCATAAATTTTTGATATGCGTTCTATCCTCAAATCATTACATATAAATCTATTCTAGTAATATGTCGATCATATATAAAAAAATAATAATAATCTCAATGTCAAAACATAATAATAATAATAATAAGGGTTATCATCATCAACACTTACTCGTGTTTGAAAGCTCATTTTCAATGTACTTTCTAAAAATATTTAAACGTTTATTTCTTTTCGTTAATAGAAATAATCTCATTTTATTAACGGAAATTGCAATTGCTTACCAATAAAACATAAAATTCTCTCAATAAAATGTATTAAGCTCAAATGAAAAATAAAGAAATCCTTTGATGGTTTGTAAAAATATAGTCAGGAAATTTGAATAAGGAATTTAATAAAATTTTAAAAATTGAAAAATTTGGACAGTAATCATTTGAGTTTTTCTTTTAAAAGGAAAAAATTCAATATTTTTCCATGGTTTATTGTTTTTTCAAATTTCGAACAAAATCCAAACATTTGCTCCTTCGAGATCATTGGGAATTTTGGATTTAACAGCTTATCTCTAGAAGAACGAATATAGTAAAATAAACAAAATAAATTCGATAAAAGCATTATAAGATAAAGAGATGATATATCAATGATAATAAAGGAAAATAGATTTAAAATCCAAATTATTTTACGATGATGGCATCATTCTTGGAACGTTCTATGCGTTGATAATCCTGAGAATTTTAAAATAAGCATTCATAACTTTCTGATTTATAATTTTCAAACTGTGGCTATACAAAGCTTTTGAAATGCAATTCATTAAATTAAGTTGTATAAATTGTGCTCTTATTTTACTGTAACATTCATTTGAATCTGATGATGTAATATTTATAAATTCCGGTTTCTCTTCTTGTCGGCATGAAAATGTTTAAAAAATTAAAGTTAAAATATTACATTATTTATAAAAATTTTCTTTTCATGTTTTGTGGTGAAAACTGGTTGTTTGGAGTTTCATTCCTTAAAATTGAATGTTAGACATGCTGTACTATTTCAAGATTGAAGTATTAGGAAATATTTTTTTCTCTTATATGAAATGCCACAACAGTAGTATCTTTTACACGAATTATGAACATTTTTTCCGATACTGATACATTCCTACATAAAAACTAAGTAAAAACTAATATTTATTTAAAAAAGATCTGGGGGGGGTTTAATGTATTACGGTATCTGAGAATAAATAATGAATAACATCAAGCAGTTTGATCACAACTTATTGGAATTTTCTGGAGACTATTGCATATGCGTTAAAATTCGATTAATACAATGCAGTTTAATTTTAAAATTATATTCTAATATTTACAACATATTTACATATTCTTTGAGAAACATTTACAATTCGTAAGAATTCAGTTAAAGTCATAAAAACGAATAATATAAAAAAAATTAAGTCGTTTCATTCGGTCACCAAAGAAAAATTTTATTTTTGTTACTTTTCATTAAAAAATTCCAATTATTTTTAATAATTTATCAAAGAATTATGTATTTTCGCCAGAATTGAACTAGTCTTCTTCACCTTCACTTGAAAAATATCGAAATTCTTGCATTTTACTTATTGCACTTCTGCTTGTTGGTTTCTATTTTCATTACAAACTGCTAAAACTCTATTTAAAGTATTAAAAATGAACTAAATTTAATTACTGAATTATTATTTGAAAAAACTTCATTAACATCAAGTGTTGTCCTCTATAAATTAAAAAAAAATGTATTTGAATTTGAGTGAATGAATAAAAAGTATTTTATAAACGATTGAAAATTTGAACAAGTTATATACAAGGAGAGTGTGAACTAATAGTAGGAATTGAATGAGGTTTGCTATAAAGTTGAGAAAAAAATCATTGAAGAATAAACAAAAGTTGAGTATTAAAATAGTGCTCTAATTAAAACTGTTGAAAAGTTGAAAAAAAACACCAGTTTTTTATGTATTGTCGTGATTCTTTGGGTCACGAAATTCATTAAAGACGGAAACTAAACAATAAATCAGTTGTGCAATCTGAAAATCTTTATGAATCAAAAGTTAAAAACCAAACGTTAAATTAGTTGCACCATCTGAAGATAACGTCAGATCGCAGAAACACCGAACACTATGTTTCAGGTGCCCTGTCATAAAAGTTATTTCCTTTTGTAATTTTGGAGGTGCCCCCTTAGGGCATCGTATTACGGTTAAACACAAAATTTACACCAAATAGCGAAGTTCTTAGAAAACGTATTCTTCTTATTTTTTATAGTTGTATAAAATAACTTTCTCCGTCGATTTCTGTTACAATTCGTATATGTTGCAAGTCAAAAAAAGTTAGCATCAAACTTGATAAATTATATCACATGTTAAAATATTCTAACATCAATTGCATTTATATATTCTTAGGAAATATTTTGTTTTGCTGCAAGAAAAGTCTCCAAAAAGGAATGAAAAATGCTTATTAATTTACTTTAACATTAAAGATTCAAAATTTTATTTGATATTCATAAACTTTTGCAAGGTTTTTGTTTGTTTATTTGAAGATAGTGGATAGTATAGGCAAAACTATAGTGACTTCCCTCTACTCATAAACTCTGACCGAATATCTGAAATACATTTAAAATAAGATATCTGTGATAAAAAGAATCGCCAACGAGTAAAACAACTGTAGAAATTCAATATTCATTTCATAATAATTAAATATAGCACAAATCAGATGAACTTTTTTCCTAAGTTTTACAATATAAACGTAAATATTTTATGATTCTGTGAGACAAGTTTCAATAAATTGGATTAATTTCAGAATTTCGTTTAGAAACGGATTTTTCTGTTTTTTTAAAGGAAAGGGTATCATAAACGTTTACATTTTCTCATAATAGCAGTGAAACTTATGAATGCATAAAAATAATTTTTACATCGTCTTAAATTTCAGTAAATCAGTTTTTCAATTACACCGATTTCATTTCAGTGCAACTTTTTTTCTTTTAATGTACTCCCTCCAAATATGGTATATATTTTTAAATTATTTTTGTCAGATTATTTGGTATACATTTAAACGAAAGTGAAATTTTATTTAAGTAGACCAAGTTTATTACTTATTATTCATAAAATGTAAAATACAAAATTATTTTAATTGAAATGGGATCTACCCTTCTCTAAGGAGTTCTAGGCAAACTTAATATTTGCTGATAACAGTTCCTCGCAATGGAGTTTAGTATTATTATGAGGTATTACTCATAGTTAATTAATTGCTTTGATTTGCTACTTCTTAGGTATTTTATATATTTCTTATTATGCCACTATTAACTAATTGCTTTGATTTAGAAATCTTCTTAGTAACAATATACTAATTTCATTAAAATACTCCATTTTCTGATAAATGCGAATGTTTATTTTGCACAAAGTAAGATATTATATTTATTGCAATAAAAGCTTATCAGTTACTAAAAAATAATGAATGATAAAAAAAAAGTTAATATCATTATTGATTTGCTAAGTCACAAAGTTTGTACTTGCTTAAAAAAGGTTTTCCATTTATTTTTTAATGAGAATTATACTTTCGAACGGTGGTGGTGGTGGTGGTGGTATTATTATTATTATTATTATTATTATTATTATTAGTTTTATTATTTTTATTATTTTTATTATTATTTTTATTTTTATTATTATTATTATTATTATTATTATTGCAAAATGTTGTCATTACTTTTTTATTGTTTTTTCTGAAATACGAAAAGAAAGTATATAAAACAAATTTCTACCTCAACATTTTAATACATTTTCTACTCTTTACAGCATTCTAATTTCGAAAACAAATTTATCTCCGTTTCATTGTTCAGGAGCAAGTAGCTCATGCCGACCAGAGAGTTTTCGGCCAAAATTTTGAATTTCCATCAATATTTCACTGAAATCAGTCTAAGAGAAGAAATTTGACTGTCCGTCTTTTATCGTGAACAGGATAAACGAAAAATGCAGAAAGCTAGAAAACTGAATTAGGCATGTAATTTTGCCATTATAATCACAATACTTTAAAGAATTTTGAAACAAATCCATGGATGGATGGATGATTTGTACATTTGTTGTTTATTGAATTATTTGTACATTTTACAGCAACAAAGGGTCTAAATGACAATTTGTGAGAGAAAGAACTCTCCTTATTCGCTTGTTCCATGCGCGAAAAAAAAATATTTGTATTTTATTGTATTGATCCTTTTGCAATCCAAGAACTTATTCTTTATGGCCTTTCGTGATTCAGCTGTGTCATAACAGTATTAACAATTTTTCCGCTGTAATTAAGGTTATTGGAGTTTTGCTAACGATAGACATTTTAATTACAGAAACCATATAATCTAATTCATATTCTGGAAAACTATCAGGAAAAAATGTGAATTCTTAATATAAATTTTGGTTTGCTGCATTTCTGCGACTGTAACAGGTGAGTGGTGGGAGTGTAAAACCGTCCAAATAAAACTGTATGTATTAAGTGTATGTAATATTTATTAAGTCTTGAAATAAATAATCATATATACAATTGTTTAAATACCCTTCTAAACTAATAATGGTGTGTGTGAGTCTCTCTCTCTCTCTCTCTCTCTGTGTGTGTGTGTGTGTGTGTGTGTGTGTGTGTGTGTGTGTGTGTGTGTGTGTGTGTGTGTGTGTGTGTGTGTGTGTGTGTGTGTGTGTGTGTGTGTGTGTGTGTGTGTGTGTGTGTGTGTGTCGGCACTACACAGGGCAGATTGTTACAGATAAAAAATGTTAAACATATATACTTTAGGAGGTAGGGATATATACTTCGGAGTGACTTTTCTTTAATTTTTGTTACTTAAACATTTAGTTGTATTTTTACATTTTCCAAGACAGAAAATATTACTACAAAAAATAACTTTTATACCTTTTTAAAATACAAAAAAAAAAAATTTTTTTTTGCTTGCTTTTATTTATATCCGTTTAATAATCATGGGAAATTTTACTGAATTTTAATATTTTTTTAAATATATTTCTTTACCTAATTTATAACATTGTTACCCTGAATATATAACATTTTAACATAGTTGCAATATATAACATTGTAAGCCCTGAAATTCAAACTGTTTTCATTGTTTCAGAAAACATTGAATCACGTGATTTTTTTCCCTTCTTGAAAGTTAAGGAAGAAGGATTCAATTTAATATCTGTGTAGTTGACAAAAAAGATTTTAACATATTAACTTACAACATCCCGAATTTAGAAAATAGATGAACCAAATATTTACTTTTTTAACAGCCCTATTACGTTATGTAATTATCTCCATTAGAAAAATTCAAGTACACAACAAAGAAAACAAAAGTAAAATACTTAAAGTAACAAAATTTACAAGGGAAACAATTTCTCAAAATCAAGGACTTGAAGTTAAATCTAAACCATTTATCTGAAAACAAATAAAACCAATATTTCGCTCAAACAGCTGGTTGACTTATCTATAATATATATTAAGTCTTGAAAATCGTCGATAAGGAGATCACTCAGAAGCATTTCTTGTTTAGAATCAGAAATGTTTGAGCAAAATAAATTACTATAAATACTTTCCTTTAAATTCGCATTTCTAATGCACATCTTACGCCAGTATCCCTCGCTACCGAGTAGACACTTTTCATAGTCGGACATAACCCCAGAGCACATTACAAGTAATTCCTAATACTCCAGCTAAAAACAGCAACAATAACAACCAATCGGCAATCTTGACGCACTGCTGGGCTTAATGTAGACCATCTGTTGCCTTACGTAAAGCCCAGCAACCCTCCATTCATTCCATAAGGGCTAATAAATGACACGGCGATTACTCCTTGCCCTGCCTCCACCCCCGAACACTTTATGTCTGCCTTAGGATTTAAAATTTTTATCCCAAGTTGCATTGGGAACCAAGGCATGTTAAATGAAATGTTTTCAGCAAATAATAGGGAATATTTTCCTTAAGCGCTCTCACTTTACGATCTTAACATCACTCCCCATTGAGAAAACTAATCCCTCGCTAATTAAGGGAAAGAATGGAATTTTCTAAGCGTAGCCTGCTGCACTTGCGATCGATTCTATTCTTGATTTTCTAAATTCATTAGAGGCAGGAATCTATAAACTAAGAAGATGAATTTGGAGGGATTCGGTCTAGCTTGAGATTTCGGATCGGAAAAGTTAGATGAATGTTCGCTATGGTGTGGTTATCACCCCATTGCTAATTTGTTGGATGGAAGGAGTTTATCTGAAAACAATTAGGAACGGCAATTACCTTTACCGCGGATCTGACAAGAAAAAAGTTGTTTAATTTATGTCGGCATTTGCTTTCAATCAATTTTTATTCCTGACAATCCCAATATGTAATTGATAAAGCTGGATTTTTGTTAATTATCTACTAAATTTTATTAGACATTATCTAATTTATTAGCGATAGTTTTATAATTGCTGGATATGGTTAACCGGTAACATATTAAGACTATTTATCTAAGAAATCCACTTCAAATACAAAAATATCTTTAAAAAAATATGAATATAAAAGAATTAGGGAAAGTTCTGAATTAATTTGACAAAAAAAAATTGCGTATATGTTTCGACAGGAGAAACGATAAATTGAAATTTTGAAACAGACAAGTGATCATCCAAAAAATATCGTTACCAACATTAATATACTTAGCTAAGATAAATATTGCAATTTTAATGGAAGGGATAAGAAATTTATTCGGCCTACCTTGAGATTTCGAATCGGAAAAGTTAGATGAATGTTCGCCATGGGGTAATTATCACCCAATTGCTAATTTGTTATTTGGAAGGAGTTTATCTAAAAACAATTAGCAGCGGTAATTACCTTTACTGCTGATCTGATAAGAAAAAAGTTTAATTTGTGCTATCATTTGCTTTCAATCAATTTTTATTCCTAACAATGCCAATACATAAATGATAAAACTTTATTCACTTTATTAATTATGTATTTCATTTTATTAAAAATTGTCTTATTTATCAATGGTGTTTAAGAATTGCTGGTATGGATTACTGGCAACAAATAAAGACTATTTATCTACGAAATCTACTCCAAATATAAAAATATCTTGAAAAAAATATGAGTATAAAAGAATTTGAGCAAATTCAAAATTAATTTGACAAAAAGAAACTGTGTATCGACAGGGGAAGAGATAAATTAAAATTTTTGAAACAGACAAATGATCATCCAAAAAATATTGTTGCCAGTATTTATATGCGTAGGTAAGATAAATATTGCAATTTTAATGAAAGTGGTAACTAAGAAATTCATTCTGTCTAGCTTGAGAGTTCGGATTGGTAAATTTAATTGAATGTTCGCCATGGTGCGAATTTGTTGGATGGAAGGAGTTATCTGAAAACAATTAGGAGAGACAATTACCTTCACTCATACTCAAATTTAAAATTTTATCAATCTCTGGGAAAAGTTGTCTCCCCTTTTAATATTTTATTTCAAATCATGATATTCTCGATTGAACACCTTTGACGAATATGTTTTTTACCTTGTGTTTCAGGAACACACAAATTATATATATCGTTAAGGTAAATCTGCAATTATTCAGGAATCCTAAATATTATATAGTAAAACTAATCATTTTGCTAAAAAAGGATATTTTTTAATAAGACTATCTTCCAGTTGATCCTCTACTGAAGTAATTCCTTTTACTATGAAACTTTTTCATAACTTTCATAATATTTAATGATTATCAATTTTAGAGGACTGAAGCCAGTTAGTTTCATTTTCTACCAACTAATTGGATTCATTCCTCCAAAATATAGATTCTCAATTCATTAATTGCCATAATCTACGGTCGTCCAGTAGCTCATTTGAAGCCCACTTTCCATTTTTCTTAAATTCATATTTGAGTTTCTAAGAAAGCAATAACTTTCAAAGCTTGTTTTGAAAACGGCTTCTGTGCTTTCTGTTGTTGTTGTTACTAATCCCAGATGGCCCAGCAGTGCTAGACCATCTCCATAAAACCCAATATTTCCAAAAAGTCCATAAATAGACCTGAATCTTTGAGTATGTCATGCTTTGTAAAATTTAGAAAATTTCAAATGTGAGTGGGAAAAGCTGGAGCGCTCTTACACGAATGACAGTACGGGGAAAATTTCAGTGTTTTCTTGACCAGTTATAAGAGTATTTACACATTATGAATTTTCTTTAAAAAATCAATAGTTCTAAGAAATCCATCTACTTATCTTTTAGGATGGTATTCGACAGTAAAAGCTAGAGGAAAAGGATTTGAATTTACTCTGATAAGGACTCTCGTTCTTCTGTAGATAGTTTCCCTTTCTCTACTGCTAAGATCTTCACTTCAGATAATCTAAGAAAAGGAATGTCAAATGTCTGCTATGAAGACCACTGGAAAGCTTTCCTTGGTTTCCTTTTTTGTTTCAATACCAAGTTTTCTAGTTCCCCAATTTATTTAAGCTATCCGGAAGTGTTTCACTTATCAACAACATTCTCCATGGTTAATAGATCATTTACTAATACAATAAAGCCAAACAAATTCCAACTTAATAATATTTTAATAGCTACCGGCTTATCACTTAATCTTCATAATCTACCTGATACAGTTTGGTAAAAATAATCTTCACCAATCAGGATTGAACTATTTTTATCTTTATAATAAGCCCATCAGAAAATGTTAGACATTTAACTTTTTGTATGGTTAAGTTATTTAAATGTGTGGTAAATAATAAACAAAAACTTGATAACCATTTTATTTTTACATGTCCTCCTCTTGCCCTGCCATCCTTCTTCCATACCACAATTCTTACTCCTCCATAAATGTCTTTCTCAATTCATTTAAAAGAGTACTGTTAAAATAATTAAATTGATAGTAAAATTTCATAATCGGGATACAAATTAAAGAATGATATATTGTAAAGATTCAACTCCCTTGCACTGAGACACCTGTTGCAAAACAAACAAATGGGGGGGGGGTGACCAATAAATCTTTCAAATTAGCCGTAGTTAGTTTTCTTGTAAACTGAAGATACCCAAACTACAAATCTATGGTTAAAAGAGATATTGGCAAATGTCCAAATCTTGGGGTGAAATATGAGTGTCAAGGTTCATTTTCTCTATTCACATTTAAATTATTTTCCTGAAATTAAAGAGCATTCAGAGAGAAACAAGATGTAAAATTTTACCAAGATATAAAAGAAATGGAAATGCAAAATCAAGGAAAATGCATTATCAGTTACTATATGATAGTGACAATGCTGTTACCGATAGTGCTGGATTTTGAAAAGAAATAATTTCCGACAAGCGTACTGGAGGGGGGAAGGTTTTGGGGGGGGGGGATATATTTCTAAAAGGATTTTTAACAGCTATCATAATATGGTTTAACGCAAAAGTTGTAACAGAACTACGATATAAATATGAGGCTTGAATTCATAATATGATTTATTGAAATAGTTCTCAACACGCTTGAAAATGAAGACCTGGGTTTCTTAAAAACTTGAATTTATTATTCAGCCATATAAAACAAAACTCACTTCTTGGAGTATTAACAAGATAAAGTATAATTTTGCACAAAAAGAAAACCCGGTTGGTGTATGTATTGTAAAGTGCACACAACTCTTGCGAAATCAACATCTACGTCACAATAATAAAAAAGAACAACTTTTATTTGTCTTCAGTGTTGTCAACGAAGGTCTACAAACATGCACCGACCGTATGCAAATTAGTGAGATCATGGAATGGGATTAAAATCTCCAAATATCAAACAAAAATAAAAACGCCAAAACATTTTTTAAAACTTAATACTTTTGTGGAAAAAAACTTGCATAACAGAGGAAATTGTATTCCTAATTGTATTGTATTTCCTATTTGAAATTAATACTGAATTCATATAAAAATCAATTCTCAAAATTAAAAAAATAATTAAAAAAATATTTTCTTCTAGACCTGTGTAATCTAATAATTAGCATCTTCAAGGATTTTTTTCCTTCATCCTTTTAACTACAAGCTTATAATTTAATTGCAATATTGTTAACAACAAACATATTTTCTTTTTTACCAATCGGTCTATAGACCCTATCTAGCTTAACTATTTAATCAAAATAAGAGATACTATTCCTCAGAAAGACTTTTTTTTAGTGAGACTATTTGATTAAACGCTTAAGTTACTCTGAGTTTAAAGCACACAGTATCATTTAAAATGTAAAAAAAAAAGATGAGAAGAGAAAACATTAAATAGAGCAAAACATTGGTTACAAATGAGAATGGTAGTTAGATTTACAAAACGGTAACTCGAGACAAAAAGAGACAGACTGAGATCATTTCATCTTCATCATTCTTGGAGTATTCCTCATTAAAGTTATAAGACTCAAAGAAGGCGTGGTAAAAATACAATAAATCTCTTTCTCACTCGGTGGAACTAAAATACAGTTTTTTATTCCGAAAAACAAAACAGGGCTTTTTATTTATCACTGTTCCTGAAAGGAGAACACCATCAGTCCTTCAAGAAAGTTCTTTTTCATATCTAAACAAAGAATTTCGAGACAACAGAAGACGTCTCTGAAATCCTAAAATACAAAAGTAAGACCATCCATCAAAAAGGATAAGTTAAAAACTTAGATTACAAAGAGAAGAGAAAGACGCTTTTTTATCTTCCGTCTTCTTTTTACATTTCACAAGTGGTACAAACGCAGCAACATCTTTCCTTGTCTTCTTCCTCTATCTACGATTAAGACCGGAGTTAAAGTTTGGGGATTTTTTTTTCATAGAACCTTACGATAAGACTCTCGATTACGAGTTACGGGGAGAATTATTTTGTCTTATTTTCCAACAAGAATTTAAGCTCTTTGTTTCAAGAACTGTAGTTCTTTTTTTTTTCAGTTCATTTTTTCCGATGAAAAATATTTTTTTCTTCAGTTTCACGCTATAGATTTACAATAATAATTCATTTCACTTCATTTCTTTCCACTGAAAGCTTCAGACAACTAAAATCTGAACAATACATGTATTTCTGAAATTATCTGGAACAGATGATTGTTTACGGTTAAAAAAGAATTTCCTTTTACTATAAAGATATCTTTATGAAATCTCAAGGGTTAATTTCATCGCTATAGGTTTAAAATTTTAGCATCATATCTTGAAAGAAAATCGCTTTGTTAATATTAATGAGTTCGATTAAATGCTTATAAAAAATTGTTCTCATTTTAAAATGCCTTGAAGAATATTGATTCAATATAGCAATATTTTTT
Organism: Argiope argentata; assembly: GCA_026289955.1. Taxonomy (NCBI): domain Eukaryota; kingdom Metazoa; phylum Arthropoda; class Arachnida; order Araneae; family Araneidae; genus Argiope; species Argiope argentata. The sequence goes on from JAOUZG010047196.1 coordinate 9,622,487, forward strand.
TAATAAAATATAGATATGACATTCGACTCTAAATTTATGAAGCATAAAGCTTAGTATTTGGAATCATTATCAAATAAAATTAAAATAATTTTCTGTTTCATTTTATTATCATATTTGCTTCAAAAGTATCTGATTTCTCATTTCAACTAACCCTTTACAGCATACGGGCCCATATAGGGTATTGCAGTTTTGATTCAATTTTATTTCTAAATTAAGTATTATAAAATAATTCAAACTATATTAATCAATTAAATATAAACTTAGCAATAATAAAACTCCAAAAAATTGCCTATGATTTTATAACATTTCGAAATAACCTCACTTTTGTGTAAGTGAGTGAAAAAGCAGAATTAAAGTGCGAGTGATTCATAAAACGATAAAAACGTTTTAAAAAAAGATACCAGAATACAATGTAAGTACTTTTTAAAAAAATATCTATTCATGAAGTCTATATACTCATCTTTCTCGATGGATAATAATTTTTCCCCTTTTCAACAGCAATGGTTTTTGTCTCAGTGCATACGAAGCCATATATGATTCCGTAAAAAAAAACAAAATATAAAACTTTTTCATTATTTCTCTTTTAATATCTTATTGATAATTAAATAAAGCAATTTCCATCGTGAAACAATATTTTTTCAATGCTTTATTAATTCATGCAGTAAAGGGTTAACTCAGTCTTCCAGTTGCTTGGTAAAGTTTCCTGGTTGATTAAATACCGAAAAAGAATTAATTAAACTTATTTCATTATAAAGATATGTTTTACAGAATGCTTATTTACTTCTATGTGAAAAGGATTTGAATTTCTGCGCAGAAGTCTATCCCCAGGTCAATGCTGTATTTTTTACTACCTTTAGAGATTAGTTATCGTTTAATCTATTAATTTTAATTATACTTTGATTATAAACTAGAAGTTCTATCTGTTAGTGAATTTGAGGTAAAATGGAATTTAAGATTCCCTAATATTCATACAAATGAGCTCTAAAATACAGTTAATACTAAAATATAGAAGTTGGAGAAGTGAGTGCCAATTAAGTTAGGCATCGTCTTCGTCATCTGACCGCGGTTCAAAATTACGAGGTCCATCCCAAAATAGCCTTAGAGTTGCTTTACAATGGGACATTAATGTAACTAAACTAAACTCGAAACTGTGTTCAGCTTTTTGGAATTGAACATTAAAATTTCAGTTTTTAGAAAAAGGTGAAATAGATTTCTCTTTCAGATTGGTCTTTGCAACTACTTTAACAAAATATTCCAGCATATTCCATATATGGTAAATATCCTCGTAAAGAATTTTTCGAAAGCAAAATTTTTATAATTTTACTTAGTTTTTTAACCGATCCTAACTTTTTTTTACTTTAGATAAATAAATAAATGACAATACAGGGATATATATGTTTTTAAGAGTCAAAATAAAGAATTAAATCCAAGACAGGAAAAAAAATCCAGGCCAATTGTCATATTTTTAAATAAAGAATTCAACAGTGATCTAAATCTTTTAATGTTTATTTTACAATAGTCTTCACAATATTGTGAAGACTATTGTAAAATAAACATTAAACTTATTACTTAAGATTAAAAATAACTTGACTTAACTTTAACTTAACTTTACAGACTTAAAAATAGAATTTCCGATTTTATTTACACAATATTGTATAAAGTAATACAATAAAGAACTACGAAATAATCATTTCTTTTACCCTTTTTTAAAAAATAAAATCTCAAAGTGAATCCTTGAGATAAAATCAAAGTGAATCAGTAAGAATATTTTAAAAAATTCTTTCCCTCTTCAATATTGCTGAAAGAGTATTCGTTATTCATTAGTATTCACAAAATTACTCAATACTGCACAAAATATTTAATAATACTGTTGGACTAGTGAATGTGTGATAAACCAAATTTATCCATACCTTTAAAAAAAATTTGCCACGCTGCTTAATTTTTAAAAATACAAATATTTTCTTTACTCGTCTAGATCGATTTTTCCATCAGAATAATCTTCACAAATGCAATCTACATGCGAAGTTTCTACATTAAATAAAAATTACTTAGCTTATTTTTGAAAAAATATTTTTGATTGTTTTAATATAGTTCTATAGTTTTATAAATTCTAATAATTTAAAACTTTATAAATTCTAAGGATTTTGACTCAAATTTTAATGAATTAGAAGCCTTAATTGATTTAATATCTTTTGTTGCCGTTTTGATTGAACTATTTGTTTTCAATGAAAATAGTTTTGAATTGTGCCTTGCATGATACTAACAGAAAATTTTTATCTTCTTTGATTCTCTTTAAAAAAATATATAACAATTTTTGAAGCTTACAAAAATTTGAAAAGTACATATCAAATTATTTTGTTACACATTTTTGTGATAATTTGTTATTATGATTTAAGTGAAAGATGGTAGGATGGGTGCTTCTGAGCCAAATGGTAATAAAAGTTTATCAAAATTTTGTTCTGTGAAAGCTTTTATAATCTTAAAAGTGATTCTTCCTTCAAGTTTCTATGGTTGTTTTGAAAGATATAGAAAAAATTCTTTTATGCGAGTTTCCAATCGGTAATTCTTCTGAAAATCCTCCCTCCCCTCCTTTTTTAAAAATCATCATCATGCAATATTGAAAATAGCAGCTGATCATTCTTAAAATTTCGTTTATATCTTCCTTCATTTGATGAGAGATCAAATCAATCTTTATTTAAATCTTTCAACAATTCGATTCTACTGTATCAAACTCTAATTTTTAAATATGATTTCATCTAGTGACAACAGAGTACTGGTCATTGCGACAAAATTGAGTAGATATTAACATCTTACAATTTGATTGTTGATAATTCTATAAATTCTGCATCTTATAATTGTCTCTAAAACATGAGTTACTCATAAGAGTTCTTAATAGCTGCATAAACAGAAATAATGTCGTGAGAGGTTTAATAATTTAAGCATTGAATAGCAAAATAAACATGCCGACTTCCTGATATAGTGATAGCGCGTCTTCCCCGTGATCTGGGCGTCCCGGGTTCGGGCATGGTTGTTCTTCTGCGATCTATCTGTGAGGTGTGTGAACTTATCCCCCGTAAAAAGGGTTGTTCAAGCGAATGTGACGCATGAAGCAGCTCAAGAGCACCCTAGTTGGCGCTATCGAAAAAACAAGAGACGCTCAGTCGGCTTAAATCACTGACAGATAACTGTCAGCGGGCTCCTAAAGTGCCATAAGTAACAACAGCAGAATAAACATAATAACTTTGAATGGGAGTTACTTTTTTATCCCTCTTTCAATGCATTGTGTGGCCCTTCTGACATTTATTATATTTTTACATTATTGAAAAGCAAATTCAGTAATCGGTATTGTTCAGTAACTGTTTCACATTATGTGAAACTCACGCTGAATCAAGTCGATGGACGTAGACTTTATAAAATCATATTCGTGGATTTTATATAATGACATGTTGATGATCATTATAATTTCACTTTTAAAAAGGAATTTTCGATTGGATTTCGAAAAATTGCTTATATATATATATATAAAATACAGTTTAGCTCGGCATTTTTTTATTTACTGTAAAGCTGTAAATAAAATTCTATATAACTAGTTTAAAGCTAGAAGCGTGATCAAGTTAAACAACAAACAAGGGATTGAAGATATTAAAAATACGTGGGATTTCGATGCTGTAACCACAACTCCATCTTAAATACGCCGATACATGTCATGTATAATCGCATGCCAATATTTATTTATAAAGAATGGCTTTTATTAAACTCGCTTTTATTCAGGAAAGACACGTGCATTGGCAATTACTAATCTAAATATAAAATTTGATCCAAACCGCTCGAGCCGTTTCCGAAATACGCGATATAAATTTATTTCAATTAGAAGTAGAATTTATTGCAAATTACGATTTTATCTTACGAATATCTTAGAGAATAATTGTCTAATTAGGTTTTAAAAATAATGACTGAATAAATATATTTTTGCTCACTTACTTTTACACTATTTGAGGATTTGAAAACATTGATACATATTATACAATGATGTCAAATTATTTTCAATTTACTTGATTTTCGTAATATTATACAGAATTGTATCATTTTTTCCTTTGGGGTAAAAGAGGTGTGATTCAACTAATGGAAAGAGCTTAATGGCGACTTTTTCTAATTCTGCCATGAAACCATAACTAACCCTTTGCACCCGAGTGCATCGATTCAAGATGGTGCATCATTTTGACATTTTTATTTATTTATTTTTCAATTTTGATTATTGAAAATATCTACAGAATGGTAAAAAGACGGAGAAACTCAATTTTAAACAGACACACAAATTTGGACAATAAACAGGTCCTTGTACAGTGAATAATTATGCATTTAATTACTTTTCAGGGTGCAAAGGGTTAAATCGAATCCAATTAGTCCTGTCCAGTACGATCAACCTCTAGAACAAAAATCGGTCGATGCTTTGGGTTTCATCACCTTTCAGCATAGAACCTTAGCTGATTCGCTTTGAATGGAATGACCTTCCCAAAACTTTCAATGACATCCAATAATCACATGCAACTATTCCTGAAGAGATAAAAGTTCAACCTAAACTTTTCTGAGTACTAAAAAAAGAGTTCATATTTCAAATCACTAATCAGTTTACCACTAGCAAAAAGGAAATGCACTCATCATACTATTCGAAGAAATAAGCTTTGATTGAGTGTAATGATAAATGAAGTGAAAAATGAAGACAATGGTTCTTTATTCTAACCTTTGAATTACAGAATCTATCATTTGAAACCGTGTATAGCTGTAATATGATGTTATTCACTGGAATATACCCTTACCTGTAAGTACATAAGAAGCTGTGCCCCCTTAGTCAATTTCTATATTTAAGGTTTCTAATTCAGCTACCTATAATATTTTTTACTGCAAGGCTAGGTGATATAAGTATCTAATCACAAATATTAAAGAAATTATTGCATGAAGTAATGAAAAATTTTAGTTTTTTAGAACATCAATAATCCTTAATAAAATGTTTAAAAATATGACGGGTGCTTGAAATAGGATTAATTTGGAACAAATATTTGAAAATGAAGTAGAATAGATATTTTTTTAATGTGATTTATGCAAACCTGCCTTCGAAGTGATCCCATTGGCTTCCAATGTAGGCAAATCCCATGGTAATTTGAATTGAAAAGTTACATCTATTAAAACTATAAATAATCATCTTGGAATTTGCAGGTAAATTATGAAGCCAGTGGAATGAAATTTAATTGCATTAATAAATTGTTATTGTTAATTGGCACATTTAGTTTCAGTTTAAAAAGTTATTGAATTCGTTAGAATATAATCACTTCTGTTTCAAATTAAATTTTTAGACAGTAGGTACTTAGTAAAATGAATATAATAAGGATAGTAAAATGAGACAAACTATGCAAAGTTTAAAATTGCTTTTCTTGTAATTTTTCCTTTGAATGTCTCCTTTATTCGTAGTAGTCGATCTTTGTATTTTATTATAAATACTTAATGTACCATTCAACTATTTATAATGCTTATTTGTTAAATTTTTAACAATGTATTCTTTAAAATAATGCTATTTTTAGTAACAGTTTTGTTTCTAATCCTGTGATAAATTATTAATTTTTGCAGTAATAGGAACAAGTAACAAGCAAAAAAATTTATACTGCATCTGTGTCACTATTTTATAAATTCCAACGTATTAATCCTATCCTATGCTATCTATATCATATTTAAAATAAAAAATATGGTGAGAAAAATGATTTTCTGGGTGTGCATGTAATTAAAATTAAATAGAAAAAGTAAAAACGGCACTAGTATTTTTTACATTAAAATGATTAAACAGCAGCAGAATCATTCATGTTTTACGATTCCCTCAAGTGAACTATATTATAACTATTTCAATGTTATAAAACGGAATTTCTCCTTTTAAATTTTCACATTAACATAAGAATCAAAATTGTTGGTGAAATATTTAAGAAATTTCTATCAAAAGATTCCACAATTATTTTTAAAAATTAAAGATTCAATCTTATCAAACATATTTCACAAAAAGAAAACAATTCACATCAACATTAATATTTTTATTAAGAAAATAGATCTTGGATTTCTTCAAATTCCATGTCTAATTGAATTATAAAAAAATATGGTCAAGAAACCATATTTTTTTATGGCCCATACGGTGGGCACATTTGTCCCACAACATGGGTAAACAGCAACGATTTGTTCCACAGCATGGGTAAAAGATTTAGAACCTTAACATCCATTCTCCAAAGCCGTGGACACTATTTTTAATATCTCCCCCTCCCGTTTTCTTGTCACCGTTTTGGGGGTGGAGGAGCTTCATTAAAAATTTCTGATGTTGCTATTCTTTTGGAAGATTCAACAATGAAGCTTGTCGAAAACTCTGAAAATTTGCTGAAATCCTTGAACAAAATTACCCAAACATTCAAACCCCAAGCTGTCTTCATTTTTCTCCATAGTAATCTAAAAATATTATAATTTCGCTGTACAATAAAGTTTTATTAATCAATGGATATATTTAAATAGACATAAAAATGCCCTTACAAAGAATAAAGACATCAACCAACTCCTTCAAGAGACTAGATACATTCTTTACTTTGAGACTGAACCCTAATATTAATCGATTGATGATTTATGCTCAATTAATGATAATATGATCACTAATGATGCAAATAAAATTCAGTCACATTAGTTGTTGTGTTATTTAATTAGAAATTTTATTCCAATTAACTTCTATATCCACTTTCTTGACCATATTTTTTTATAATTCAATTTGAAAAATTAAAGATTAATAATTAATCCTAATTGTAACTAATTATGTATATATTCTTAAGATGCAGGTTAGGTTATTTATTAACTAAATAATAAACGCATGATATAAGAATTAGAAACATTTTTGCAATATTTACCATTAGTTTCGAGTAACCTGCTTCGGTCATAAAGGAGTCATCTAAGTTTGACTCAGAAGAATCTACAGAAATTTATCCTCCAGGAAAAGCAGTCTTTGATAATGCACCCAATTTCGGCCCAATATCAAGACTTGCTGAGCCAGAAGGTAACTTATATTTATCTTCTTCCCTCTGTAAAATCTGACCTCCTCCCACAGACTTTCTTAAGTATTTCTGGAATAAATTAAAAATAATTTAGTGTTAAGAAATATGTATGTGTGCGTGTGCATCATAATCATGTAATTTTTCATAGCCAAACAACTTAAACTCAAAAAATTGTTTGACGCAATGTCAACTTTAATTTTGTACAATTTGACGTGAATTGTACAAGATACAGTAAAATTCTTAGAATCCTTTAGATTCATAAGTAATAAGGCTTTAATAATAAAAATAAAGTACTTCTAAATATTAATACACATTTCCATAAGTGAAAAATCACGAATGAAAATCAATAACGAATAAGGAAGTAATAAGTTAGGAGCTAAATGATCTTGTCCAATTTAATAAATAATGCTATTACATAACCTGTGCATGGCTCAACATAGAATTAATAAATTGCATCACAATTTTTTTTAAAAATAATTTACAATCTTCTTTATGTGTTTGCTTATTTTTCAAATATTTTAGCGGAGATTAAAAGAAATGCCATATAAAATAATTCTGCAAAATGTATGAGATGCTTATATGTTTGACATATACAAACAGAACTTTTAATGGAGGATTTTTTTGTACTTATCTAAATTAATTTTAAATTGATTAAATCCCCTCTTTATGCATTATAAATTTCTTTTATAAAATGTATTCGCATAAAACGTCACATTAATGACTACATCATACCGCGAAACATAGAATATTTCACCTACCTGATGCTAAGAATTCTTTATCTTCTTAGGGCATTTTCTGGTAGAACTTTACTGTACGGTCACCCTTGGCGACTTTTTCAAAATCCCGCCAAAAGTCGCCATTCTGGCGACTTTGAAGCGAGAACCAATGAAAACAGAGCATAGAAAATGGCTGAAAAGTTTCGGAGAGGAATAACGAACTTCTGGATTGTAACAAAATAAAAGTGCAAAGCTTTTATGGGATATGTTAGGAAATAAGAAATGTAAGGCATATTAGCATCAAAAAATTAGAACACTCCTTTTAACATCATGTTCCTCTCCTTTCACCTTAGATTTACACCTCCATTCATAACCATCACTAACATCTTTCCTTGCAACCAATTTCATATCTTTATTACATTTCGGACATTCATACCTATTCGCAATCAACCCCGCTTTCATACAAAAATCAAACGTCTCTTTCCTTTCATCCAATCCATACAAATACCTTAAATTCACATGCTCATCATACCACATAACATCATTCTCCCCATGCAGCCATCACAATAAAATTCAAAGAACGTGGGAGCTAAGACAAAATCAACTCCACCATATATCACCGAAGTTCGAAATGGGGAAACAATTTCTGGGGAAATTCCAGTTTTCGGCAGGTTTCCAAAAAAAATTATTTATCGCCAAGGTTGCCAAAAAAAATTATTTATCGCCAACTTTTGAAAAAGTCGCCAAGGGTGACCGTACAGTAAAGCTGAGCCCATTTTCTAATCATCTCAATTTTTATAACTTCTCACAAAGCTCTTTTGTGTATGTTTTTACATCTAAAGGGTTCATAACAGCCGGCTTCTCATGAACAAAATCAATTAGAACCGATTTTTCATAGGACGACTATACATTTTCTTTCTTTTTTTCCGCCATTTTTTAAAAAAACACGAAAGGAATGACTCTGAATTCTGAAATATTATAAACTAACTTTTACAATCTAGTTTACGTCAATCGCGCTGCTCTTTGCAAATTACGTCGCTGTTAAAGTCTCACATGATTGGTTGAACATTTTCAAACGATTTTTTTTTTTCGCTACTATTATCTACATTTTCAAGCTGGTTGAAAATAGCTCACGATGATAAAAAAAATTTTTACTTGCCCATTTGGACGCGGATAAAAGTGGAAAACTGTCCATAAAAGGGTAGATTGCCCGTGTGATAAGGCATTGAATCCTTGTTCAAATCAACAGATGAGAGTGTGCGATATTGACCCAATAAAATAGAAAATTATTTTTCAGATCTCGGAAGCTAGTTATTGTTTCTTTAAAGGCCTTATATACTAAAAGTATTTTTTTAATTTATTAAAAGTAATTTATTAATATTTATAGTGTAATCACATTTTTTATTTGAATTTTTTTTTTAAGCCAGATGAATAACATTACCGTCTTAAAATCTAATTTCACTGTAGCCGCAGTTAGGTTCTCTCCTTTGGATATTTGAACTTTAAAATGTAAATAAACAAATCCGAAGATGTCAAAAAGCCTCCTTCCTTCCTTTAGCGGTTTATTTATTATTATTTGCTTTCTCAGTGCTTCTCCTGGTATGTACTGTTTCATGTAATTATATTTGAAAATTGATGCATTTTAATATCCATTAATGTATAAAATAAAATGCACAGTTGTATAATTCCTCAATGAGATGAACATCACATTAAAGATTTCACTAGTAATTATTGAAAACTTATTCATTGAAATTTTTTTTAATATGCTTATTGATTAGTGGTAGGGAAATCATTTCATTAATAACAATAATTTCTTGTATATCAACGATATTTCATTTCATAATTTCATCATATATTGTGAAAGAATGATTTTTGAAAAACACATTTTATCTATTTTTTACGATATTCTTCTATGATAATGTATAAAATATTAGTAGTCATAAAAACATTTTATTTGTCAAGGTGGTGATGCAAGTGTATTCAAATCCTTATCTTTTTTGAATAAAAAAGATACGGCGATTGTCTTAGAGTTTTAAATTCGTTTTAAGCTGAAATATTCATTCACAAAATCTTAACAATATCTATTTACTTTTCAGTTAAATGTGTGCAATTTTGCTTCACATATTAAAGAATGATTTCTTTAGTTATCATTGCAGTTATTTTCAAATAAATGAGATTATTTTGCAGTTATTTGTATTGTTGTTATTTAAAAATAATTATTAAAGCAAGGTAGAATTTTTAAAAATCTGATCATGAAACATAGTCCATCCATAGTTTTGAAAGCAGTGATCTAAAAAAGGGATTAAAAATGTCATTTTTGGTTTTTATCTTTTTCTCTATTAAAAAAACTATCATTATTCAAAAGTTCATTTTTAAAAAAACAACTGTCATAATATCATAGAATTACTGGTGGCCTTTTGACCAGAGACTTCATAACTTCATTCAAGTTCTTGGTATTATAATGGGGTGATATTTGATCTCTATTATATAACTACATGATATATAGATGTAGTAATGACACCTGTATTATCATCTTATTTAAATTCATCAGCAATATAATGTAGTATCCCTCCAGATCTATAAGTTCCTGTATGAGTGTATGTTAAACTTCTCTCATAAAGAGCCAGTTTTGAGCTTACTTTTCTAAAATAGTGTATATTGAACACAGCATGTACTAATTTGAATGTTTTATGCTATAAGGCAGATTTTTTTAACAAATCACACTAAATATTAAAAATAAAGAGCACAAGCTATCACATTTGACTTTCTATCAATTGGAAAAATTACATTTTGCCTTTGGTGTCATATACTTCTATTAGATCTGCACTTTATGTTGTTGTTTTCTTTGCTTCATTCTAATTATATTATTTTCAATCTGGAAAATTAATTCTAATTGAATGTGTGTCTTCATTTCATAAAGTAATGAAGTCTTGTTCAGTTGCATAAGGATATCTGTTATCCTGTAAATGGAAGACATGTTTAGTCTATTTTTATAAATTATTCTTATTATTTCATTTTTAGGTCTTACTGGATCTGAAGACAGTATAACCCTGAGTTTGAAAACTGATGGAAATAAAAGACATTATACATTGCAAAAGAACAGCACTTTGGTTATTAATATTGTAGATGTTCATATTAATATATCATCAATTTTCTGCCAAGTTCATGCTCAGACAGAAAATTTGACTCTATCTGAACAACCTAAAGCTTTTGTGCACAACAGTATTACTGGGAAAAACATTGGTTTGGTTGTCAAATTGCATGATTCTGAATCCGAGAAGCAAATATGGCTGTCAAATTTGAATCAAGAAGATGTGCCCATATTGATAGTTATCACAGCTTTAGACTCATTTGGTAAAATTTTATTCATTTTTTTTTCTCTTAAATCCCATCACATGTACTTCTATATATTCCTTTCATTTCCTTAAAGTTTAAATTTTACAAATATGTTTACCACACTCTTTATATTTTATTTCAGTCTTAGATTACATCAAATTTCTTATAATTTTTTGCTTGATTCTTCTTTAAATATGTATGAATAACGGAAATGTTTAATATAACATGTTGTTTTTAAGTTTTAGGTTGTTTGGAAGCATTTTTACATTTTAGGCTGTGCCAATTACAATTAATTATATTATCATAAATGAAATTGTTGAGTGACTCAAAGTGCCAAATTCAGCCATTTATAAGCATTTAATGGAGCTTATCTTAAGCAGTCACTTGATGTTTGAGTACTTACTCTGCATAAGAGAAAAAGTTAAGTGGGCCATGTTTCTTCAAGCAGTTTATTGCTTTGTTATGACAAAAATAATAATAAGTAGGTCCAAATAATAATGGTCCTTTGTAGTAGAATTAAGTGAAAATGGTTATGTTGTCCTTTATGGTGGCAATGTTGTCATCATGTGCACCACCATTAACCACCCCAAAATCTAATGTTGATCCCTAGAATATGTTCTGCTCATAATGAGATTTTAAAAGCATTGACTGTTACAAGTTGCTATTGCTTGAACAAACAGCAAATTATTTTGGATTAAATATGTTTATTGTATTATACAGTTTAAAGTGGACCATTATCCAAAAGCATCTAGAATCAACTGATCATAAAAAGAAAAGAAAAAAAATTCTTTCATGAGGATTCTGCTATAACATATGGCCACTCAACAGAAGTTATTGGGCTGGCTTGAAATATTTTTCTTAACTACCATCTGCTCTGATCATTGGAAAATTTTCTTAGGCAAATACTTTCAGTTCTCCAGAGGATTGGGAACCGTATCTTAAGTGTCTTTTAGTGATAAGACTGGAACTTTGCCGAAGAGTAGGGTATTGAAACGTTTTAAAATATGGTAAACCATTATCAAATTAAGAAGTGCATTTATTCTTAAATAAAATTCTGTTTGATTGCTGCTGCCTCTTAATATGATTGTTTTTAAGAATTTTGATAGTATTGACTGATAGATAATAATCAAGTTTGGCAAAATCTACCATCATTCTATTATGACAAGAGAAAAAAATAAAAGCACTTATATCAGGGCAATTTATGATTTATTTAAAAATTCATTAACTATTAACTGTGGACAATTATTCCTGAACCATTCATTTTTAATTGTTTGTAGTATTATTTATTTATTTTTTAACTACATGCCATATTTCAAAATATCAAAAGCTTGGCTCAATTTAACATTTATTGGAGGGCTTTCTTTAGCACCTTCTTCTTTGGAATCATCAACTTTTAGCTTTTTATGAGCAAGATCAGGAAATAAAAATTTTGCAAAAAAGCTGTGAGCTTGCCATACCATTATGTTTACTTATTTTAACTAAGCTTTCATATCCAATAAAAATTTCCATTTTGTTTTTAACATTTCAATCAATATTTTATATTGATATGTATATCCATTTTATGTATATCCATACAAGCATATTTCAAAGAAACGTGCTTGGCTGGAAAATTTCTGGGTCATAAGTGATCATTTTTTGTTCTAATTATGTGGATGAATGAATGAAGTCCATCCTGTAAAAAATCTTTGGGACGTGTGTGGGCTAAAAGTCAAACTTCTGCCCTCGGGTGCTCTGGGATCCACACCCTCAGAAGCTATTGCACCCCTCCTTCCATTGTAAAGTGGAACACAAGAACAACAAAAATTGTAATAATTTAATAAAAAATGACTAAAATATAAATTTTCTTTCTTAACCTAAGTAGGAATGGATTTAAAAAATGGTATATTTTATATTACTTGTTCATCTTGATTTGAGTTAGGTAATATTATTTTAGGTCCGGTACCAGGTGGATGTAATATGGAATTCCCTACTGAAATAGCTCCATATTTAAGATTAAAGAGTGATTCTCTAAAAGTGTACCTAGAATTTCAACATGCGAGTTTTGGATCTCGTAGAGATGAGCCGTTCACAAAATGCAGTTTTTCCCTACCATATATAACATATGACATTTATGTCTTGTTTCTTGAAGAAAATGATTTTGGGGAATCTGAGTTTTTTAAAAAAGTTGAATACATGAGTGATGTGTCAGCAATTAAAGAACATTCTTCTAAGGTAAATAGAATCTTTAAATATTTTATAGATGCATTTTCTTATAACTTTATCTAAATATTTTAAGTTGTGTTACTTGAGATGTTTTAATGTGAATTCTTTCTCCTTCTGACACTTTCAAGAAGGGAGGAATTCAGTTGGAAACACTTTGAGCTAAATTGTAATGTTTCTAAGAGAATTGTAGTATTCTCAGAATCTTTCTTAATTATAGATGTAGTGAAACTTTTTGATTTAAATTTCTCAGTAATTAATCTTTTTCTCTGATTACTTTGAATTTCCTATTAATATGATTTTTTAATATTAACAATAATTCAAATGTATTTCAATAAACTTTAGTAAAAACATTTTTTTTTAATGTTTAACATAGTTCTTTTAGTGTCAAGTAGCTAGTTATTTTAAGGTATCTCTTCTGGTCTGTAGCCATTATGAACTACTGTATTTTGTTCCTTTTACATGATTTCTACCATTACTCAATTGTTAGAAGAAATAACTTTCCACTAATTAAAAACGTATTACATATTGGAAGAAAATAACACCGTTCATAAAATATGTTAATGTTAAATAATGATTAAAATGCAGCCACTTTTACAAATTTACTTGGTAGGCTTCCGAGCTTGGTAGGCTTTCTTCATTTCATTCAAATTAACAATTTGTTAAAAAAAAAAGGTTGTAAATGAGAATATTTATTGATTAATTTAAAGTTAAATACAATTGAAAATTTTAACATGCTGTATGGCATCAGTTGTATGCATGCAATAAAGTTTATGTTCAAAGAAAAAAGCTCCAAAAAATTCAAAATTATTGATTAAATTGTTGAGATATTGGTTGTATTTATTTTTCTTGTCATTTAATTGTAAGAATCATTTATATTTTTAATTTAAAATAATGCAGCTAAATATTTGAAGACTCCTTTTCTCTCTATTTTTGAGAGTTATTTAAATTGTTATTTAGTTTTTAGTTATTTTTAACAATGAGTTTAATTTTTAACAAATTTAAATTTTATAAGCTCTTTCTAGTTTATGGTCTGAAATACATTTGTCATAATCATCTTGTTTTTATTTCTTTAACTAAAAATAATAAAAGTTATTTTTGTTTGTAAATGTTTTCTTATTATAAAATTTCAGAAATTGCATCAAATTTAGTAAATAAATTCTGACATATCTATCTTAACTCATTGTTCTTTGTGCAAATATAGTCTTATTTTTAAAAAATATCTGCAAATTTAAATAAATAACATTATTCAACTTTTATTACTGCATCTCCAAAATACTGTTTGAACAGTTTAACGCATGCACAAAAAACATGGAGGCTTTCGCAGAATGCTAAGTTATATTAGGAGAATTATGTGATTCCTATTTTCCACACTTGAAAGTAGACAGAAATGGATAAACCACTGAACTATTAAGTGAACTAGCTGTGGTTAACACATGCATTTGGCAGATTTTGCAAAATATAAGCCATTGTAATTTCCGTTTGTTTATTTTTTAAAAAATGGATTGATCTCAGTAAACTATAAGGAAATTTTATTATCTATCAACTATGCTGTTTAGATTAAATAATAAGCTCAAGCCACTTCTCTGTTTAATTTTGTGAGTATGTAGGTTGCAGTCCAATTAAATTTATTTAGTTGTATCATTTGCCTTTAGTTTACTTTTTCTTTTAAGTTAAAGACTCTGATTTGATCATCATTTTTCATTGTATTTGGGATGGGCGATCCAAATGACTAAAGTTGTAAGTGGACCTGTCAATGAAAAGCTTTTTGGACTTGAACCAAAGTAATATTCTTCTGGTGTAAATAACGTCATGGTTTAAATAATAGCATCAGGTGTAAATAATACCATGGTTTAAATAATGGAGCCAGGCGTAAATTATGCCATGGTACTATTGTTTAGTTTATGGATGATTTCAACTAGTATGGACTCGGAGATATTAATTCTTTACATTGAGGCCGGATTGAAAATGTTCCCAATATGGCATCTTTGTTCTAGTAATACACTCTGACATTACAACTTTATCCGCCTTGAAAATACAAGATTTTAGAATTGTGGTGAATATAATCAATTCATCTCGGAATTTGAACATTATATCCTAGCGTGGACGAACTGAGGCCATGTATTCATTTGCTATTTTCGGCTCTGGTTTGTTAAGCCAAGGATTCAATTCAAACCGCTTAATGCCCACGTTTTAGTCTTATAGAAGCATAACAATAAACTGGAGAGCGACAGTTTATTATTTAGTGACATATTAATTTGATACAATCGAATTTAATATTCTTTTTTAGAAGCATCGTTGGTTTGATACAGATGCTGCATAAAATAGCAATTCTTTTCATCGCGATAATAAGTTTTCGACTATGAACTTAAATAGAAATTGGGACGATTCAAGCCAGTTCTCTCATTGTATCAAGTGCTATAATTAGCCCAGTGGCTTTAACCAAAAAAAATAGAGGAAAAGAGTCTTCAGAAAAATTTATCTTTATAAATGAAATCTCAGAAGTCTTGGACATTCTTCTGTACTCTCCCCATGCTTTAAAGAGTTCGTATAGGCTGCAACTTCATAGGCCAGGGGTATTAATTAAAAAAATAATGGGAAAGGTCTGAGGTTTTATTGCTTTAATAACTTCAATTTGGATTCACTATAATTATTCTATCTTTTGGCTAAATTCACCTGCGATATGAATTATGGCTCCTTAATAGAAAAAAAAATGAAAGGGAAGGAAGAGTTTTCATTCGAAAATGACACATTTAATTCTACAATTGCTTAACATAAAAGTTGTAGACCAGAAATTTGCATTGAATATTAATAGTGAATATTTTATTGTAGAATATATACCTTTTAATTAAAATTTCGATATTTTTCCAAATTAAAAAAAAAATAATAAATATTATTTCTTTTGTAAAACAACGTATCCAATTAATAAAATTTAGTATGCAAAGAAATAACATTATCGTATGCTAGAATGAATTCTGTATGCACAACGCTAAATAAATATTTATTCAGAAATATTAATTTTAATTTGCTTATAGGTATCTTGAGGCTCTTATACCTCAACGCTACTGTTGTATGGGCATCCCAATTAAGATTACGTTTTATTTATTTTTTAATATGAATTTCATGCCATCTATTCCTAGTAATTCCTAAATGGGATTTTAATCTAACTATTCTATATTAGTAGAAGACAAACTTGGAAAATTCACTATTGTTTTTCATGTTAAATCGGAAAGGAGAAAATATAACTTTTATTTTACAGAGACACAGCTGCTCTATTATCGCCCTCATCATCTGACAGGGACTCAAAATTATAATATATCTCCAGAAATAGCTAAAGTGTTGCTTCCTAACTGGATGTTAATTTAACTAAGCTCAAATAAACTTGACTCATTTTAAGATTCATTTCAAAATGGACAAATGTAATAATTTACAAACATGTCATCTCTATCCAGTATTCTGACATTTTTTCCGCTCTGTTTTTGGTGTGTATAGGTATCCAAAAAAATAAAGTGTATTTAAAAACTGCCCTTATTAGAAAAAAATTAAAACCACAGTGACTAACTGAGAATTATAATAAAATAGTTTTTATATTGAGAAACTGTTTATAGAATTTTTTAAAAATATTGTTGTAAAATATATAGTGAAAATATTTTTATGTCTTTGATAGCTTAATTTGTTCCTATTCTTTAACAATTTCTTTTACAATTGTTTCAGGCAAAATCTTATTCCTTACACCCTAATACAAGATTTTCATTTTTGTTGTATCCAAATCTTGGTGTTGTGTATAATGTGGTAGCTAAATTTACTTTAAATAATGAAATAAAGGAAGCTGCTTATGTACCTGTTGTTTCCTATGGATGCCCTTCTTTTGATTTCACGGAGAGTGGTTGTCGTATAAAATGTAAGTTTTTCTTCTTTTTTTTTTTAATAATACTCATAATTAAATTATCAAGACTTACTTTTCTAAACCTTTGTTATACGTTTTTAGGCTTCCATTCATGTATTGTTGTATTTTAATGTATTTTTCCTGCATTTTACAAAATGCTGCTCTAATTCCTTTACTGCAATACATATGGCATACTTATCTTTTTTGAGTTTAATTTTATTATAAAACTATGTGCTAATTTTTAACTAACAAATAAGCTTTTATCAGTCACTTGCACTCATTGAGTTAATTTATTTTGTTGAATGTTCAAGTTGTGCAGTATTATTTTTCGGATTTGAATAGACATTTCTTGTTCATTTTTTTCAGTCCTTTCAATTATAATTCCCTTTATCTCGATCTGAATAATTGTATTATTTTTAAGCCTTTATTTTTCCATTTTAGTTTGATGTATTCTAATGAACAATGTATTTCTTTCTACTGATTAGTTATTATAAATTATATAGGTATTAATTATTGAAAATACTATTATACATTTGTTTTCAGATTCATTTAAAGGCAAATTATTTTTGTTTCTTCTGTCTATTTATGGATTTATTGTGGCTTTCTTTGGACATTCTTTCATTAGTGGAGGTATGTATAAATGATTGTGAGAATTTTGTTATCAAAAGTCCTTATCAGTATTAAAATTAGGGCTATTGTTGCTTCTATCTTATGTATGAATTTTAGAAAAATATCACAATGTGTTTGTTTACATGTTGTGTTTTGTAGGATCAAATGCAATAATTTAATTTCTTAAAAATATAGAAATGCAGAGAATTCATCTATCAATTAAATAAGATATTTGGGAAATGAAGTATATCATGATACTGTTTTAGACAAATAGCTTTATTTTTTAGATTTCTTCCCATACATTCAATAATATAAAATGGTCTAAATATTACTTTACAGTCTTCACTTGTATGCTGAATATAATAATATAATTCAACATGAACAGTTATCTGTGATTGTTTGGTATGTGACTGAAATTAAGTTAATATTAAAGCAAGTGGAAGTTTTTGAAGTTTCTGACACTGTTCAGAAAATATTAGTTAACATATTTTTAGATAATTTCCTTTTTTAAAAAAAGGAATCCTTGAGCTATCACCTTATACTTCACATTCATTAAATCGAACTATCTATGATGCTGGCTGTATTAACTGAAGACTTTTGTTTATTTTTTACAATATTTTTCAAAAGAATTATACTTTATTTCTTAACAGCAAACTCACACAAAAATTAGAGCCTTTATGTGATACTTGAGGACTCACAGGAGTTGTAATCTTGAATCCTTTTACAAATAATAGCAAAAGCATTTTTAATGCTGTAACTGAAATAAGTTGAAAACATAGAATCTTACAATAAAACTAAATTTAGCAGTAATGTTTTAAGTTTATATTTGGCAAAATTCAACCTTTTAATGTGATTTAATCATATGATATTAATTCATCAATTCCTAAATCTAAGTCAATAAAATACTGCAAAGTGCTTCACAATATTTTTTATAGACACCTTAATCTTTTACATTTGATTGATAAAAGAAAGTACAAATGATGCTTTAATAAATTGATATTTTTGTGAAATATGCAATATCTCTTACATAAAAATTAAACATCTTGACCATATACAGAACTAATTTTATTGTAAGGATGTATTTAAAAAAACACATTTTTATATTTAAAAAAGAGAAGAAACCAAACTTAATTTTAAAAAGATTCAATTTAAAGTTTATATATATATATATATATATATATATATATATATAATGATATTATTAA